>MKYO02012231.1:619745-649049 GCA_002013955.2 Citrus medica | reverse complement strand
CATAAGAATTTTAGCCCAACAGGATCGTGACACCTCATCAGTCAATGCCACATCATCGGTCAATGCCACGTCATCAATCCGTCTATGTGAACAGTACTGTGAACAGTAACATATACAGTATTGTATACGTGAATAGTACCGTACATGTGAATAGTGCCATTTTTCCTTTTATACTCCTCCTAAGGTTTTCGACCGTCCTGAGTTCAAAAGTGATGTCGGTTTTGCCGTCTGATCTCTCCTTTATTATAAAATGACTATAATGCCCCTAAAATACATAAAATACTTAATTAAAATAAAACACATGTAATTAAATCACAAGAAGGTTAAATACATAAAAGTAAGGGTTGTTAGTAAGACTTGAAATGTAAAATGACGGTTTTCTCCTTTATAAATATACATTTTCTAACACTCAACAGTTGGAATATGGAACATACTGAAACCGTTAAAACCTTAAAGGAAGAATGTAAAAATCTCCCTTCACTTAGGTTACCTGAAGAAACTGATAAATTAGTAATACAAACTGATGCATTTGATCTACATTGGGGAGCTATACTCAAAATTGATATAAATGAAATTTGTAGATACACCAGTGGTACATTTAACCAAGCACAGGTTAATTATCCTGTACATGAAAAAGAACTCCTTGCAATATGTAAAGGAATTAAAAAAATTTCTTTATTTTTGTTACAAAAACCATTTATTGTAGAAACAGATAACTCTCAGGTAAGCTCATTAATTACTAAAATCTTACCAAACGAGCCACAATATAGATGGTTACATAGATGGCAGGCATATTTGTCATATTACAATTTCAAAATTATACATATCAAAGGTATTAATAATTTTCTTGCAGATTTCTTAAGCAGGAACATAGAATTTGGAAATGGATCCTGAAATAGATAAGATCCTATCCGAGATAAATGCTGAACTACATAGACTGGCAACAGAAGCATCAGACATCATTGATGCGATAAATTACATAAAAGAGGCTTCAGAAGCCCATGAAAAAGGAGTACATTTGTTAGTGTCACAAATAAACGACTTGACAAAAGCACTCTCAATAAACAAAGGCCCAAAAACTATTGCGCTAATAAAAACCAGCCCGAAAAGTGAAGGAAGCAATAGTGGACCCATCAGAGAAAATAAACCTATCTCTGATCTGGTAATAAACCCACTAAATATAATCTCCATAGAAGTTGAACCACAAAAATCAAGCCCTTCAAAAAAGTTCATCCAAATAAACAACCTCCAAATAGAAGAGGAGAAGGAACCCTTGAATCCAAAAGAAGAAGAGTATAAACGTTTTTCTACTTGGATTTACTCTACCTGTTCCCATAACAATAATATCCATAAAGCACCAGGAAAAAACATGTATCCTAGAATGATAGTGACTAAAGGAGCAGATCCACTCCTTGTAGGAAAAATAGCCCGATATGGTTATTTAGACTTGATATATCCAGACATAGACCTCCGGGAAATAGCCAGCTTAGATGAGTTATTAGTTAAAGAAATATCCAAGTTTGCCCAAAAAATACCCATATACCTCAAATTCTACACCATAAGTCCAGAATACCATGAAAATGTAGAATACCAAGCATTTTACATGATCTCAGTAGGTTATATAACCAAAAATTTCCAGTTAGAAGTAGGAACCGGATATACTAATGTTCCTCAAATTACAAAAAACTGGATCCAAACCAGAAGAGCTCGAGGGATAAAAGCAATATGGAGCATAGCAAAGGATTTGTACAAAAGAAATTTCAGAACCATCATCAGATTTCAAAACTACATCCTAGTCACAGCAGAAGACAGCCATACACAATCAAATATTCTACTGGAGCTAATCAACGAGATAAGCACAATGAGATTTCCCAGTAGCAGTAAAACTATGCAGCAAGCTTATCAGCTTATGAAAGCAAGCAATCAGCCAAAATAATGAAGTGGCAGACAGAATAAAAGCAAATGGCCGACAAGATGAAAAGCAGAAGCAGATAAAGCAAGATAACCGACAAGATGAAAAGCAGAAGCAGATAAAGCAAGATGACCGACAAGATAAAAGAATAAAGTAATTTTGTCTATAAAAGAAGACACGTGTTTGTCAAAAATAGAAAGAGAAAAGTTGTAATAATGTAGTGACGAATGCAATGATGTAAAAGCCCAATAATGAAAGGGCAATAAGGTAACTTTTGTAAAATAAAAAGTTTTGGGGAATAAAAAGAGAAAGAGAGAGAAGCTGAGGAGGCTCTCATTCGATTCAATTCAAAAAAGAAAAATCAGTCTTTTACACAGTTACAAATTCTCTGAAAAAATGAACTAAAACTTTCTTGAACTCTAAATCTTAAATCAAAACATCACAGATCGGAATACAAATAAACATCAGAGAAAGGATAAAGAAACCTAGATCTATTCATCAGTTCTAAGCACGACGATCAGAGTCCATACAGTAAAGTCGTTTGAGTCCGCTGATCCCGTTGAGGCAAGGAGGCCGTTGAGGGAATATGGACAACTAGGCTGCAGGTCACTGGAAAGAGATCGAAAGGCAAAGAAAGGAGAATAATTTAGGTAATAATTCTTGAACCTTATCTGTTGGTGGAAGTTTGTTGATGATCTATGATGAGGAGATTTATGGAGGAAGAGTTTAATTTAACGAAAGAAAAAATTTTATTATGAATCACAAATATTATTTGGGAGAATCAAAAGAATATATAATAGATCCTACAACTAAAATAACATATAACGATTATATGATGATAATAGATTTTAATTTAGGATCATATAAACAAAGCTCTTATCTGTTCAGTAAAGAAGAACTAGTGAGAACAGAAGATCTATTAGCTGTTCAATCTTTCAATTTACCCCGTGAAATTAAAAGGAAAATTATAGAAAAAATTGAAACTGATAATTTAAAACATAATATTATATTATTAACAATAGAAGAATATCTTGATGTTGCTAAAGCATATCTAGAACAACCAGATCATACTGCTGTACCTTCATATATGCATGATTCTGAAAATGAAGAACTTGACATATAAACTGAGAGCAATACACAGATGAATTAATTATTTACTTAACTTGTTACGAATTGGGTTATTTATTGTTTATTTATCTCTATTAATTATTTTCTGTCATTATAATTTGATTTTTTGTTTATTTTTGTTTTTCTGTAAATTCTGATATTCTGAAATCATACACACACCGAAAATGGTATCAGAGCCAAGTTATTAAGAAAAAATTTTGCAAAAATTATACATAAACTATAGCCCATAAGATAATATATCTTGTATAAATAAATATGAATCCAGTAGATAGTATAGTTAATAGTTTATATACACTAAAGGTCTTTGAAAAAGAAGAAATAAAGAATTTGATAATATCTCTTAAGACAGAAAAGAACAATATAAGAAATATAGAAATTGAATTAGTACAAGACTTAATGGAAAGATCAATAGACACGTTAGGAGGAGAAATTATCATAGAAAAGAAAATGAAATTTATAGATGAATTTATAAAATTTTTAGTTAATTGGTATAAAAAAGAAGCATTACCATGAATCAACAAGCTTTTAATACCATACATCGAGTAACAGAAGCCTTAGATCAAATGAACTTAGGTTGGGAAAATGTGTTAGCAGTTTATATAAATCTAATAACTCAGAAAATAGAATTATTAGAACAAGATCGAATAGGAATAATAAATTTAGGACCAGAAATTTATTCTGAATTTATAGATTTATATGAATTTGATAACCATATACTATTGTTTAAAGAAATAAAAAGAACACTAATGAGAATGAAAAATAGGTGTATAATTGATCAAAAAAGACAAGTAAATCCATAAATAACAAAACCAATTAAACCAAGGACTGGCATGAAATTTGCCTATAAGAAAAAGACAAAGAACGTAAGGCATATGATGATGTCAAAATTATGTCATATTTTATCATTCTACAATTTGGAAAGTGACACTCACGAACCGACCCCCCAAAAAAAAAATAAATAAATAAAATAATATTGGCCCACCACATAATAAAATGTGAATGGCCAGTCTATCTTAAATAAAGAAATTAAAAAGCTTTAACATAATGACCCTACAAATTGAATCATTTTTAGTGCATCTAAACCCGAAACAAGAGTAAATTAATTGTTAATTAATGGGAAGTATGGTACTATAGTATAGTCGGCTAGAGTTGGTGATTTGGTACATATCTCATATTGTTGATAGAACGTGCTATCCAAAAGCACCAAAGTTTTCGTTGCCCGCCGTTTTGTTAGCTTAGTGCTACTAGTTATTGCATTTTATTAATTGGGTTTTAGGATAAACTTGGTAATACTGTAGTTTTTAAAATAATGTTGTTAATTAGCTGTGAAAATAATCAATTAGTATTTCATAAAATTTATTTTTTTTAAATGGTATGAATTTTTTAAAAAATCGTATGTCTTTAGTAAATTAAATTACTGTAAGAATATAAATGACTAAATTAAACATAATGTTGAATAAAATTTTTATATATTATAAATTTTATTTTTTTATATACAATAATTTATAACTAAAATAAATATTTTATTTATTTATTTTTTAATCGATATAATTGATAATAATGATAACATCTTTAAAATTTATGATTTTATTTCTTAATTAATAAGGATATCTTAGATTTTTATAATAAATGTGAGGATATATATGAAATTATATTAAATACAAAATTGATTCTCAAAATCAAAATTTAAAAAACGACTCATTCCTTATTTTTCAAATTTTGTTGTAAAACGAGGTGTTTTGCCAAAAATGAATTCTAGAAAAATTTATCAAGTACCAAAAGTAAGTTTTAACTTTTTAAAATTACTTTTGAACATTTCAAATGGGTCCTTAATCACTTTATGGACCAGCATTAAGGGCCATATTTGGTTACTTTTGGGAGGTTAAAAATAATTTTGAAAAGTTAAAAGTTAATTTTGGTATTTGGTAATTTTTTTTGTTTAAAAAAATCACTTTTGGCAAGCAAATTTTAAAAAGGTAAGATGGAGTAACTTTTCAAAACCTAATTTTGAGAATTAGTTTCATACTTAATGCAATATATATTGTAAAAATTCAAAATTATCAACATTGCTTAGAAAATAAAATAATTAAATTTAAAGAAATTATTATAACTATTACCAATTATATTGAGATAGCAAAATAAAAAATAAAATTAATACTATAAAATATTTATTTTAATTATCAATTATTTTATACACAATAAAAAAATATTTTATATAGATGTTTATAAATGCATAAATAAATATTATCTAAAATTATGTCTAATTCAGTTATTTAGATTCTTATAATAGTTTTATAATAAAATTTACCAAACACATATGCTACTTTTAAAATTCACAATATTTTTAAAAATAAATTTTACTAAATATTTAATTAATTCACTTCACAGGTTATCGTTTATACAGCACAACTATTCAACTAACAACAATCATGTTAAAAATGAGAAAACGTGTGGTGCAACTGTGGTACCGTTTCACAATTGTATCCAACCATTGGGTGTCAATAGACTCCACTTGTTCGAGTGCATCGAACAGCTGGATGCAACTGTGACACAGTACTATAATTATACTATAACCGGACCTTTTAAAAATTATAATATTATAAATTGACAAAAAAAAATTTTAAAATTAAATCTCTCAAACTAGAATTAGAATTCCTATTTAGTAAACGGACCCAAAAAAAAATGGATACATTAAAAAAAAAAGTCAATGAAATGATCTATATAACATGGCACTATGGCAGCGTGTTTGCCCATTAAAGTGTTCATTAAAAAGAGTGATGCAAAGTTGTAACCCATTGAACTCCACTATGTACGGTAAGTAGCACAGAAAGTAGATGCCAGCTATGTTTACTTTTGTATAATAGACACCAACTGTCCATGAGAGTTATATATATTAAAGAAAATAAATATATTAAAAAATTAAATTTTATTTTTATTCCTGCATAAAATAGTTAGTCAAAAGATTACGGAATCATAATTGTGAATATTAATCACGGATTAGGAAGTACCTAGACTTTTGTGTCACGTGAAAATAGAAGGATTAGAATTTGATTTTGGTTTACTGAGGTTTTTGGTTTTTCCACAGGAATCAGGATCGTATTGGAAAGCAGCCTTACCGCTTTTCCCTGTGCATTTCTGAAAATGCACGTACCTATGTCGTGGACAAAAGACATCGGTCCAAAATATTGAATTTAAACACTTCATATTAGAATAATAATAATAATAATAAATCCTATAATTTCCACTTCCCCAACAACATTGTGTCTTCAAGTCAAAATTATGAGGCGAAAAATTAATGTGGTAGTGATAAACTAATTTATGTTACTATGATGTAATTTTTTTTTTCCTTTTAATAATACATATATAATATTAACGTGGTAGTGATTCACTAGTGAAAACTAGAGTGTGCTATTTTAAACCCTTCACGTTGCCATTCACTATAGTGCTAACTCTTCCTATGGATATAACAGATTTTATGCAAAGATTATCTTTTTGCATATCAAAATAAGTGAAACTTGTATCTAAATTCTTGTACCACCCAAATTCCATCTAACCAGTTAATATACATGACTTTACTTTTATCATGATATTGATGAAATTCTGATATAAAATTTGTATCTTAACTAATGCAATCCTTAATCAATGAATGCTCCTTATTTTATATTCGCCACATTTATTTTGAGAATTTAATGTGTAAAGAAAATATTTAAATTTAATGTACTTTTTCTTAGACGTAAATTTTCAAGTTGTGTTCTTGTCATAATAAATTTTTAAATTCATGACTAAAATTTTTTAAAATAAACTTAAAATATTATTTTATTAAAATTTCTTAAATTACATATAAAATAACTTATAATCACTCACATAAACAGTACCTAAAACATACACACCTATTGTTTATGTGTAAATTACATTCTACTGTGGAAGTGAAAGCTCTCACAGAGTCCAGACACGCAATCTCTTATTCTCACCGTCTCGGCATCTCGCTGTGCTTTAAAAAAAAAAAAAAAATTCTCAGACTGTCGGACTGTCTTCTACAGTGGCGGTTTTGTACGTACATAGAGTTTCACTTCTATTTCTAACTTAAAACGCTCTTACAAACATTACGCACTTGTCTTTACAAACACGAGAAAGATAAAACAATTGAAAAAATAAAGAAAAGAAAAACAGAACCTCCTTTCCAATGGAGGCTCATCAAGAAGCCATTCACTTTCTCTGTGTAACTGTAACTCTTCTCTGTCCCCTCCTCCACTTCTCATCACCATCATTAGCTTCTTTCATTCCCACAGACAACTACCTCATCAACTGCGGATCACCCACAAACGCTTCCCTTTATAACCGAGTCTTTGTTCCTGATGCTTCTTCAAAATCAGTCTCCTTTTCAGCAGACAATTCCATTTCACTCAAAAGAAAAACCCCACCTCAAGATTCATCTGCTCTATACGACACTGCAAGAGTTTTCACCAGTGATGGCAGTTACAAGCTTAACATTAAGAGAAACGGGACTCACTTGGTACGTTTTCATTTCTCTCCATTCGAAACCGATAATTTTAAGTTAGCATCTGCCAAGTTTGGTGTTTTGGCTAATGGCTTGTTGTTACTTCAAGATTTTAGTACTCAAGTTGTGGTGCTTAAGGAGTTTATTGTGAAAGTTGATGGTGACGTGATTGAGATAGAGTTTAGGCCTGTTGGCGATAAGAATTTTGGGTTTGTTAATGCAATTGAGGTTTTTTCGTCTCCGGAGGACTTTATTGTTGATGATGGGGCTAGGGTGATCAGTGGAAGTGGGAGTATTGAGGAGTTTAGGAATCTTAGTTCGGAGATTTTGGAGACTATTCATAGGATTAACGTGGGAGGTTCAGAGTTGACACCTTTTAATGATACTTTGTGGAGGACTTGGGTTCCTGATGATGAGTTTCTTGTTTTGAAGTCTGCTGCTAAGCGTGTAGCCACCACTCATCCACCAAATTACCAAAAGGGTGGTGCGTCTCGGGAGATTGCACCTGATAATGTTTATATGACTGCACAAGAGATGAATAGGGATAATGCAACATTAGGTGCGAGATTTAACATCACTTGGGATTTTCCCGTGGGGTCGCATGGTAATAGACACTTGGTTCGGTTGCATTTTTGTGATATTGTCAGTCCTTCGCTTAATCAGTTATATTTTAATGTGTTTATTAATGATTATTCTGCATACAAGGATCTTGATTTGTCCTCGATTACGTTCCATTCACTTGCATCTCCTGTTTACATGGATTTTGTGGCGGATTCAGATGACGCCGGGGTTGTGCGTGTAAGTGTTGGACCTTCGGAATTGAGTGGTTCTTTGAAAGTTAATGCTATTTTGAATGGAGTGGAGATTATGAAAATGGTACATTTAACGGTTTCTGAATCTGGAGAGAAGAATAAAAAAATTTGGATTGTGGTGGGTTCAGTTGTTGGAGGCTTTGTTTTATTGTGTTTGGTTGCACTTGCTGTTCTGGTCTTATTCAAATGCAGGAAGAAGAAGCCGAAACCAAGGCCTGCAGACAGTGTTGGTTGGACACCGTTGCGTGCGTATGGATGCAGCTCCCACAGTAAAATGTCTGAAGGGACTGTCAACGCATCTCCTGGTCAAAATGGATATCATAGGTTGAAGATCCCTTTCACTGATCTCCAAACGGCCACCAACAACTTTGACAAGAATCTGATTATTGGTTCTGGTGGATTTGGTATGGTCTACAAAGGGGTTCTTAGAGACAATACAAAAGTTGCTGTTAAAAGAGGTGTTCCGGGATCTAGGCAGGGACTCCCTGAATTCCAGACTGAAATAACCGTACTGTCCAAAATCCGTCACCGCCATCTTGTTTCTCTTGTCGGATACTGTGAGGAACAGTCTGAAATGATATTGGTGTATGAGTACATGGACAAGGGGCCGCTGAAGAAGCATTTATATGGTCCAGATCGTACCCCTTTATCTTGGAAACAAAGGCTTGAAATATGCATTGGTGCAGCTAGGGGCCTTCACTACCTCCACACAGGTTCAGCAGAAGGAATTATCCACCGTGACATTAAGTCGACGAATATCTTGCTTGACGAAAATTATGTGTCCAAGGTTGCTGATTTTGGTCTTTCAAGATCCGGCCCATGTCTCGATGAAACCCATGTAAGCACTGGTGTCAAAGGTAGTTTCGGGTATCTTGATCCAGAGTATTTCCGAAGGCAACAACTTACAGATAAATCAGATGTTTATTCATTTGGGGTTGTGCTTTTCGAAGTTCTGTGTGCTAGAACTGCTGTGGATCCACTGCTGGCTAGAGAACAAGTGAATTTAGCAGAATGGGCAATGCAATGGCAGAAGAAGGGCATGCTTGAGCATATTATTGACCCTCAACTTATAGGAAAGATCAACCCTGACTCTTTAAAGAAATTTGGAGAAACGGCAGAGAAATGTTTGGCCGATTATGGGGTTGATAGGCCGAGTATGGGTGACGTGTTGTGGAATTTGGAATATGCCCTTCAGCTTCAAGAGTCTGGATCTGGACTGCCAAGAGAACAACGTGAAGACAGCAACACTAATCCACCGGCACTACCAACACCTACAATTGTTCCCCAAGCTCCATCTAGCCATGTAAGAGAGAAGGAAGTTGATGGTAATGCTAGCTCAGACTTAAGTACAAGTCAAGTTTTTTCCCAGTTGATGACCAACAAAGGCAGATAATTCTTAAAAGCATGCTTAATATCACAGTCCGCACCTACTGACACTTTCAATGTGTCCCAAGAGCTCTGCTGAAGTTTAACCTTCTGCGGGTACTTTATTTTATTTTTCCCAAAGTTTCTTCCTAATTAAATCGCATATTATCTGTATTTTATCATGATTTCCATATAGACCATGATAAGATATGGCTTAAATGGATTTAGGTGAGCTGTTGGGTTAGAAACTAAAGATGCTTTTTACTTGTTGCTATTCTTTTGCTGTATTCCACTAAATGCTATTGCATCAATAATAGTAAAGCCTGTAATTGTATAGAAACCACAAATATTTTCTTGAGCCATAATTAATCTGATATTCTGATAGAGGCAAGTTCAATTCTTTCTTTTACAGTTTTACTATCATTTTGGCTTGAGGGATTCTTGATTCATGAATGTTGCATGGAGTGGAGTCAATACATGCTTTGAATTATTTAACTTGTTATCATTAGCATTTGAAATCAAACCAAAGTTCTTAAACGAAAAGTTACCACAGGAAATAAGTAGGAAAAAGTTAAAAATAGGCATCAAAAGAAATGATGATGTGATGTTTGAACAAGAGGCCCACAATAGTTTCAGAAACACTAGATAATGTTTAAGATTCGGTGGTTGTTTCTTGTATATGCATCCAAATAATGCCATGTTAGATTAGAGGTATGCAACAGCACTGTAATACTTGAAGGAGAAATTTTCATTTTTTGTCCACTTAGGTAAACAATTGAGTTGCCAGAAATTTTTTATTAAGATAGAATAAAAATGTCGACTATATGCTGAAGACTTCTTTGTCTTAATTGTTTTCTTGCTGGGGCCAATCAGCCACCATAGTCTTGGATATTTTGATACGAAGTTGTTCAACACGTATCTGCTATCTAGAGAATTCTTCAAGATTAGTCCCAACTGGTATGTAATCATCTCCTAATTAGTTCATTTTGGTCAACTACGCAGCCAAAATTTATCATTTCTCCCCCATTGTTACATCAGCATTGTGTAACCGTGACTCCTAATACGCATCACCGCCCACCCAAAAAAAAGAAAAAGACATTGAAGAGAGAAGGTATCTTCAATTTGTGCCCCACTCATAATATGTGTCATAAGCTCCTTCACACAGGAGACAATGCATGGCTCTAGGTATAACTATAGTCTATAGCTTATGCTTGTTTTAGGGAGAGGGACTCCATGATAATTGCAATTCCATTGCTTAGTCTTGAAATTTATTGGTCTAATGCCTTTTGGATTAAAAAAATATTCAGTAAGCTCTGACCCTTCACCATTTTATATGATTTCTGTTCATTTTCCTTGACTCCAATATCAGAAAATTTTGCATTCCCAGAAAATATAATGCGGTAAATGTTTACAATGCAGCCTGTATGGTACGTTCAATCTTCAATCAATAAATTTACATCCCAAATTTTGTAGTCTTGTATGTACGACGAATAAGTCAGAAGACAAGAACAAAAGCTCGGGAAGTCAATAATAAAAAAACTTCAGGGACCGGAGATTTTTCAATATAGTGTCGGAGTGAGAGCGGTTTACCAGATAGCTGTGTACAATATTCATTGCATTATTCAAGTGATAAAACTGTTTTGTGGTTTTTAATTCATACTCCATATTTGCTGCTATGATTAAAAAACCAAGAAGCACAAAATAAAATAATCATAAATTCATGAAGAAGTGGACGGAAATCATAATGCCTCATGAGTCATGGCCTTGTAATAATAATAACTCATTCGAATTTCCTTTTTGCGACCATGCGTTACGCCCTAGCTTACATTTCCACAAATACCACCTAATTAGAGGCTAAGATATCTAAAGCAGCATTCAAATCAAAATATTTTATGTAAATGAGGATCTAAATTAGCATTCCAACTTTTATCTTTAAATTAAATTTGATTAATTCCTTCAGATATTGGTACGTTGGAGTTTATTTATATTGGAGTACGAATCTCGATCATACAAGTAAAATAATAAGTAAAAAATTTATTATAATTATAATTATATGATTATAAATAAATATTATATCTTAAGAATAATTTCAAAATAGTCAATACAATTATTAATTATAATAGATTGTATTGAAATAATAATAAATAAATTGAAAAAAAAAATCATTTACAAGGGTGTCGGCGTCCCGCAACGCAGGTTAACTAATAATTACAGTTGCATGCTGGGGGCCACGTCATCCTTCTGACTGAGTGCCGCTCATCATATCCGTTAGTGGCTGACAGTTGTAAAGATAACTACCCATCATTTTCGTAATTTTGCCCAAACTCCAGGGCCCATTTCATAACCTTCGTTTTTAATTTTTTTTTTTGAAAGTAATACAAGAAATTCAACAGTTTAACATTTTGTGCTGAAAGAATTTTTGGAAGTTGAGACTCGCTCCTCACCAACAGAATATAATTCAAGAAACCAGAACAGGAGAATAAATAAATAAATAAATAGATAAATAAAAATTTGAGTAAAACGAGGCGAAGGATATTCAAATTTATCGAAAGTGAAAGTGGAACTGACGTTGAATTGAATCAATCGATTGATTCGATTTTCTTTTGCTTTTACATAGACAGAGAAAGCGAGAAGAGTGAAGAAAACTGTAAAAACGGTTAGTGCCAAAAACTAGGGTTTAAGTAGCGACGACGATGACGGATGTGAGGCTTCACATTTACGATGTGACGAATAGTGGATCGGAGAAGACGAACAATACTATTTTGAATATTAACAAGATCTTTAAAGACGGTATCGGCGTCGGCGGCATCTTTCACAGCGCCGTTCAGGTAACTGTAACTCTCTTTCTCTCTCTATCTGCTTTCTTTTAAGTGCTTATGTGTTAATTGATTGATGTTAATACTCTGTGTGAATGAGATCCTGGATTAGATTCGAAATCTAGTTTTCCTCCTCCCCCCCCCCCTTCCTAGTTGCTGATTAAAATGTGAGTGATTGTGTTAATTTAGTGTATTTAATGGGGAATGTTGTGATTGAGGATGAGATCTGGTAAAAATTGGTACTTTCTGTTGGTACGTTTGGTGTTTTGTTTTGTGTGTGTGTGTGTGTGTGTGTGTGTGTGTATGAAGTGTGTGTTTTAATTGCATTGACGTTATACTTTGGAACTCAATTACAATGACAAATGGACCGCACCTAAAGTTTGTTGAAGTGTAAATTGCTGTAGTTGACTATGTTCTTGGTCCATATCTTGGCTTTCTTGACTTGGTAAATTGATTAACTAAATTCGAGCATTCATTTCTATCATTAATACTTGTCCTAACCTCTATCTGGAATTGATTCAGCAACTAGCTAATAAAATGCATTTTTGCAGGTAGTAGTTTTCAATCATTACGGATAGTTAAATCAAGGGTTACTGACACCATATATGCAAAGAGAAGAACAGTTATATTATCCTAAATTTGTTGCAGTAAATTGTCAAAGAATTTGGGAGGACTTGGATTTGCCTTTAGGATATATTAGGAGTTTAATTTTGAAATAGTCTCTTTTTTTTTCCCCTCTAACTAGAGGAATTGGCATGTCATAAAGCTTTGGGTTGAAAGAATGGAATTTTTCTGAGGAACACAAGTATGGCTTTTCCTCTGCGAATCTTGCAATTTGGAAATGAATGGAAAAAGATTCAAATACAGAAATATAAAAGTTGTATAGATTTCAAGTCCTCATTACTGTATTTTATGTTGTTTGTAACTGGTTGATCGAGGTTTTTTATGGTTCGTCGTCATAAAATCATTCCCATAAGCCTCCTCATAGGGGCTTCAAACTCGTAACTTTCCAGTAGGTTCGGGTTTAGTACCAAAAAGGGTAGGTTGGCTTTCTTCAAGAGGTGAACCATTCCTTTTGTTCCTGCTGTTTATCTTGGGGGAACTGGCCTGTTCGTTCTTGGTTGAATCCCTATCATGAAGTGGGTTGGAAGAATTAGTGCTAGGGTGTCATGCTTCAAGTTTGATTATCTTATTCTAATTTGCTTTAATGAAACAATAAATGTTTAACAACCTTTAAGAAAAGACTGGAAGAGCTCTCTCCATAGGTCCTCTTGATGGGATGATGACCATATTTGTTTGTGTGTTGTACTGCTCGACTCATATGCCTTTTTATTTTCTTCTCACTAAATAGACTGTATGTTTGATAGTGGTATGAGTCAAATATGAATCATACAAATTATTCATATGAAGGATTACTTGCAATTGAATAAAGTTGTACTCTTTCTTGTTTGGAAACCACGTTTGTATATTAGTGGAAGCTTGCCAGTGTGTCCTATGCAGCTGTGTGAAGTAACAAATGTGGTGTATTTTGTTTGGATTTTGACATAATGCTCTTTAAACAGTGAATCATTTCCTTAGTCTTACATGTATTTTCTCTTCCACTTTCAGATGACTCCTTCCAACCCTTGTTGATTTTTCAAAATAAAATAAATAATATCTTGGTAATTAATTTCTTTAGCTCCCTTTAGCACATGTTGGTTCTTCTTAGGATTTCATGCAGATCTTCTTTTACAATTGTTCAATTGTCTTTAGGTATTTTAGTCCATATGGTTTTAACTATAGGGGTATAAATTCGCTGTCCTTAACTCCACAGGTATATGGAGATGAAGAATGGTCTTTTGGGTTTTGCGAACAAGGATCTGGAGTCTTTAGTTGTCCATCTGGAAGGAATCCAATGTATACATATCGTGAGTCCATTGTTCTTGGGAAAACAAACTTTTCAATCTTCAAGGTAAATCAGATACTACGGGAACTTAGTAGAGAGTGGCCTGGAAATTCGTACGACTTGTTGGGCAGAAACTGCAACCACTTTTGTGATGAGTTTTGTGATAGACTTGGTGTGCCAAAGCTTCCAGGTATTCATTATGTGAAATTATGTAACCTACTACAGTCTTATGTCTTCGTTGGTGCCACATTCTTAAATTCTTGTTTAATGTTATATAGGGATGAATTGACTGATAAATAGTTGCTTCATTTACTTTTGGGGGTTTATGAATGTTAGTACAATGTCAAGATAAACACAACTAAACGATAATGTCACTTCATTTAGCAAGCAGGCATATTGGTGTGCAAGTTGATTTCTTTTGATAACATATTTCAACAATTGTGAAAGATAATTTTCTACTAAGAATGAGTTTGCAATCTGAAGAAGTGGACTTATATTCTGAAAAAGGTGTTTGTTCTCATTGAGGTTCTCCAACCATGTGTTCATATCTTTGGGTGGGCCTGACCAGCTCAGCCTAAAGAAAACAGGTTAGGTTCCTTGGGAAACGGAGTTGATGCCTGTGTGGCTTGTGATGCTTATTTATTAGATAATCAACAAAGGACTAACCAAGGAACTATAACTACTATTTGGGTGAGACCTTTATGCTGGTGGAGTTTTAAGTGCCAAGCTCAGTCCACTACTAGTTAATGCTGTAACATATGACAGTTGAACTTTACTTTGATATTGCTTTTTTTGGCCAGAGAGATAATTATGTGCCATTTATCTTTTGCTTTTTAGTGATCTGTGATTTTACGTTTGTATGAGATGATGCTTTGCCAAAATAGTTTTCTCTGTTTTAAGTGCCAAGCTCAGTCCGCTGCTAGTTAATGCTGTAAAAATGACAGTTGAGCTTTACTTTGTTATTGCTGGTATTGGCCAGAGAAATAATTATGTGCCATTTATCTTTTGCCTTAGTTTTGTTCAAAGAAGCCTGAGCTGTATGAGACAATGTTTTACCAAAATAGTTTTCTCTGTTTGAAAATGGATCTGCAGCATTATCTTATTCTTTTTTTCACATTTTACTAACCTTATGACTGAGGGAGGCTTCATGTTGTAATTTTTTGTTTTAGGTTGGGTTAATCGTTTTGCCAATGCCGGTGATGCTGCAATGGAAGTAGCAGGAACCACAGCATTACGGGTAAGATCCTATTCTGCATTTGCAGAAGCCGTCAGCCACCACAAGTAACTTGTGAAATGATCTGTGTGATAGTGTGAGAGTCCCGGTAATGTAAATTTGTCATTAGCATTGCTCTTACTAATCTATTGTGTTTACTGCAGTTGAGGCAAGCCAAGACAGAGATCGTCTCAGCTAGCAAAGTGGCATACCGGTTTCTCGCAGGCGTTGCTTCTAATGTCAATGGAACCAATGGGGCCAATGGAACTAATGGGGCTGTTCCAGATTCCCCTAGCAATTCAAATAGAGGAACTCCTAGATTCCAAGGGACTTGGTTTAAAAACCTTATTACCACCGGGGCCAAACCTTCCAGTAGTTCAGATATTGAGAATCATGAAGAGGATGCATCATCTGCTACAGGATCGAGGTCCAGAAGAAGTTCCACTGCAACAGAATCAACAACTTGATATTCGAAGAAACATCTTAAGAAGTAGCTGTGCTCAAAGATGAAACCTTGCAAAAGAACACATGGCAAGAAATTCAATTGTGTATCAATGTAAAGTGTCTAATTGTTACTTCAAATTGAAATTTATACATTGTCAATTCAAGGGACCAAAATATGATGATTACGGAATCTGAAGATATTCTCTCCCCTTTACAGTATCTCATACTTGTTTTTCCTGGAGTCCAGGAACTGTGGTGCTGTGCTTGAGGCAATTGTGTATTTCTGAGTTGGTTTTTAGACCTTTTCCAGTTGAAGTAAGATTTTTGACTTCTTTCATGTTTCTTTCTATTTTTTTGATGGATAGCAAGTGCCTGTTAATTGCGTAGCTAGTTTTTCCAAATCACTATATTGCGGACGCATTTTATCCACAGAGTCTTTGCTTCCCCTTTTGGACTGAACAAATGTACTCATGACCAAATACAACAGAATTTCTGCTCTAAGTTGGGTGAGGTTCCGGAAGGATAAGCCTTAAACGAGCTTTATGATGTATTAATTTTTTTCATTTCTCAACACGATTGTCGCAATTTTAAACAAATAGAATCCACATGCTCCCCATCACCAGATCATGTGAACCATTCTACCAGAACATAGCATATAAAATGAAACTAAAACTCCTTCAAGCAACAACCTCTAAGCTTTTCTGTTCCGAATAACAAGTTACAAGAGATTAAAAATTAGTTAATCATAACAAATTACATGAGACTATAAATTAATAATTCATTACTCAATACATTATTAAGTCAGGATACGCCTGCTAGAATCCAGTGAATCTCGCAGAATCACTCACGAGCCACAACAACGGAAAAGACTAGAGGAAACGAAAAAAAAACCACAAGCATGCTAGTTCAACATTGTTCTTCAAAGAAGCAACACACAAATAACAGCACCAGTGAGGACACATTCATAATTAAATATATACAAAACCATTAATTTAGACTTTGAACCAAGGCTCATCACTCTTTAGCATTCCATTGAGGACAATAGTGTTGACTTGTGCATCCTCTCCAATCTGGAGTGATGAAACAGCCTCTGCTGCAATAAGACCAGCTGAGAATTCTGAAGGCCCCCAACCTCCATCATCAAGATATGGCATGCTCAAATTTCTTCCAAAAGGCCCATACGTAAATGACCAGTCACCATTTCCAAATTCATCCCACTTGCATCCAGAACTGTAATCGTTAGAGAGCCACCCGATCTCTTCAAGTGTACACTTTGGGGGGTTGTAATGAGGGAGGGATACTCTCCTTCCACTTGTGAAGAGGTCTAAGTTGCCATCACAATCCCAAGGGTTGAACCCGCCTTTTTGGTTCAGAACAAGCTTACATGAATCATCAGAATCTTCACCAAGTACATGCAGAGCAACAGCCTCAGCAATTGCAGCACCTTCTTCATCAAGCCTTTGCTGTTCTTCTTTCTTTTTCTGTTTCTTCTTTTCTAGCTCTGATCGGATGGCTGCAGAAGTAGCAAGGGCTTTCTCCAGACGCCTCTTCTTCTTCTCAGCCTGTTTGATGCGATCCAATTCATCCTTAGCCTGCTTCTTCTTGGCTTTCCGCACAACAGGTTGCACTTTGTTACAAGCCATGTTATCCATTACAGACAATAAATCCCTATAGACTCAACCTTTACAAACTCAGTCCTGTTTGTTCAGATTCTTTCCTTATGGAGAATTCCTCTAAATTGTATACATTTCCCTATAACTATATTTCCACCTTTACTTGTCCTGTAACCCTAATTAATGTCTAGTTCAACCTTGTATTGAAAACTAATATAACGCTATACTCACGACCACTACACCCACTCAGGTCTGTAGGAATACCTCATTTTGCGAACAATACAATCCCAGACTGAGACAACAGGAGACAACAGAAGAGAAAAATGGTAAGCACTCACAGACCCATCCCTAGGTTGCATTCTTCCTAATTTCCCAGAACCCTTGCATTTCCCCATTCTGTAAACACCAGAAGAATCAGTAAAGTTATGAAAATTGCAGAAGCTACAATTCAGTCAGGTTCAGACAGCTCACATGGCCTTGCCAATTCCCAACTGCACTTAGAAGCAAAAGAAATCAGCTATTAGCCACTAGATTGAGCAAGAAAGCATATACAAAGAGAGACTGCTTTCCAACAAATGACAAGAATAGAAAATAGTGTTCACAGATAGTTCATTCAATTGAACAAACAAATCTACAACATCAACTACAGATCTAGTTTTCTGGCCATTAGTGCTATGCAGCAAGACCAAAAGCGACAGAGAAACTCAGTTAAAGGCATTCATAGCATCTATCAAGGTCCTAAACAATGCACTTCTCAGACTGAACGAGCGGAACTGCTTGGCGTTGCATATTAGAACTCATTAAAGCCCGATTCGCAACACACCACAATCCAGGAATATGAACTCCAAGAAGACATCCACAGCTAAAAGAGACATAAACACATAAACACATGGAAATATTACAACTCATCTGGTGATCTACAGACCATATTACAAATAAACATAATCATACTCTAGTAGCAAGATATCCGAGCTGAAAGCTAAAATGAGAAAATCATATTCAAGGAGACGGAAGTTTTATTTTTCATACTCCAGATCACTGAAGAACTGCATGAGTCCAATTGTGTAACCTAAGAAACCTGAAATGGAGCACCTGATTAATTCCTTAATTGACAATCCACAATAACTATATAAGCCAACAAAAATTCTACACACATATGACTGCTAAGGAACTGTATGTAAGAAATTAAAGCTAAAAAGGTCACTTCATAGCCCTAACATAATTCTAGCTACTGAATCCAAAGCCAATTGAGTTGGTTAAAATTTTAATATTTTTTTCAATCACCAAATTAGCGGTAACATCAAATTAAATTTCTTGGTAGCCAATCAAGGGCTATCAGAGTATGCTATCGGATTATCGTTAAGTATATAAATTAATCAAAATTTCGCAGAACAAGATCCTTTACACAACTTCAATCGAGAAAGCCGATACAATTGAAATTGACACGTACCCATTAATTTAAGCACGAGATCTAAATCGACCCAGATGAAAAAATCTCAAATTCATTCGATATAAATCAATAAAAAAAAATACGTACGAATCAGATCCAAATACCCATCAAGCCAAAACAAACAAATCCCAGGCAAAAATAAATAATAACAATAATAAATTAATTTCAAGAAAAAATTATAAAGGATAGAAAATCAAACCTTGCTAAAAACTGGTACCCTCGAGATCGTGCAGAGCAGAATAGCGAGAGAGAAAATCAATTACAGCTGAAATTAAAAATATATATATATATTTTTGCGAGCGTTTTGCCTTGGATCTACACAGCAGAAGACGCTGAAGAGATAAAAATTAACTGATCACGTGCCATTGACGAATGGAAACGGAACACGTGTCAGACGATAGGGGTATGGTTGGATGTTAAAAGCGTAAAATTTATTTTAGAATATCTCTGACTTTCGTTTATCGGGGACACGGCTATCGTTTCGACACTTGCCGGCTTTACTTGATTTAGAGGACTACTAGAATGAACGATGATCATCAAGTTTCGAGTCCCACTTCAAGTAGGTAATAGCCTCCGTCCGATTGGAGCTTCCTTCGCTTTTGGAAGTTTCACTGATGATCAAAAGTATTCGACTTTTGTGGGTCCCAGATTTATTCCTCCATCAGAGAGCCGTGGACGAGTAAAACATGTCCGTACAGATCCGGCCCGATACGTTTATCCCCATTTGAGCCGATCGATTATGGCAAAATTTTCCTTGTACACATGCGTGGGTCCCAGATTTATTCCTCCATCAGAGACCCCGTGCAGATCCAGCCCGATACTTTTAGGCCCATTTGAGTTGATCGATTTCGCATTCTTATCAAACTCAAAAAAGTACTCGGAACTCAATTTCGCATGAATGCATGACCACCATTCACCAACCACTTTTGCGCACTGGGCTGATAGGAGTCCGGATTCAAAAATTTCTACAATGTTGTCGTCTTAATCAGTGAATGAGTCAGGCTACAGTGCAGTGGATTCAATTGTTGATGTAACTGTAGCACGGTATAATAATTGTACCACAGATTTATATTAGTGAATGTCGTATAAAAAGTGTAATATTTTATTATCATTTAAAAAGAAAAATGAACATTTTTAGTATTGTTACTTTTGTCCTGCCAGGTTGGATCGTAGAAGCTTTTTAATTAAATTACGCAATATTTCATCAATTTGGTTGTTGTGCAACTATTAAAGAGCTATTACAATGGTATCACCAAGGCATGTTTTATTTAAAAATTTAATTTATGTCTATTATTGTATCGAGTTTTAACTTGGTGTCTAAAGTATAATTCACCTAAAAAAATTGTTAAATTTATAGATAAGAATTTAGTGTTAAGTTGAATTTTTATTGAGCACTAAATTAAATTTTGTTAGAAAAGATAAATAAAAAATAAAAAATTATAATCATTATAATCATTAATTCATGACTCAGTTCAATACTAAATCTTAATCTTGTATTCACCCGCCACCAATAGCCATTATTCGAGCTTCCTCTTCTGCTAGTTTTATGGCGAATCCATTAAAACTCTTCTTATAATTAAGAAGAATTGATTATGGACCTATATTACTAAAACCATTTACATATAATACATAATCAGTTAAATGTTGATCTCTTTTTAAAAATGATGATAGATAAAGATTTGAGAGAGAGAGAGAGAAAAAAATTTTAATTTTGATCTCTTACTTTTGAAGATCTTGAAGGGATAATGAAAAGAAGGAAATGTGTAATGTTTATTTCAAAAAAATTTAGACTTCTATTACCAAAATATCTTAATATCATTAGTTAGTGTTTTCACGTCAGATTATGACATAAAACTTTAGATGCATTATAGAATTCTTCATTAATCGGTGGTTTCACATCAGATTGTGAATTTGTGACATGAAACCTCTAAGGGTCCGCCTAACTTATGTTGAATGTAAGTTACGGCCAGCCTGTGAAATTTCATCTAGCCCCCTATGCTCTATATTATTTATATTTTATTTATGAATATTATAAACTTTTTGAAATGTAAAATTTTATTTAACCCCTTCTACTCAATTTTATTTTATTAAAACCATAGAGTATGAATTCACCCCCATAATTTTAAATTCTCAAAATAACCTCCATTTAATTAAAAAATATAATTATTGTTAAATGAATTATAATTATAATTATAATTTTATTATAATCATAAATATTTTTTAATAGATTATTGTTATTATTAATAACGATAATAAAAAATATTATAATTAATTAATCTATTAACAATAATTAATAATATTTTTTATTAAATTGTTAGTAATAATAATAATAATTAATGATAATTAACATATTTATGATTATAATAAAATGGAATAAACACTGAGTCTATATTTATGTAGGAGACTCTTTTATATTTCTATACTTTTTAATTTCAAGTACTTTCAGGATTTTTTGTTACTTTGATAAATAATGGTTTCGTAGGAATCTCATTATTAAACGGTCATTTCTAAGTGCTTTTTGCTAAGTTGTTTCACCTTCGAGGATGTAAGCACATTTTTCTTGCTTCTGTTTTTTAAATACAAAATTATTTTTATTGGGTCAAGCTTAAAATTTTGACAGAAATTGTCATTCATTGGTCTCTTGAAACCCGATAATGAGTATTTAAAGTCGAAGGTAGCATTAGCAATACATTTACTATTAGTTAGATAATCATTAATTATTATTATTATTATTATTATTATTAACAATTTATAATGCTTTTTATTCTTGTTATTAATAATAACAATAATCTATTTAAAAAATATTTATGATTATAATAAACTTATAATTATAATTATAATTCATTTAAAAATTATTATATTTTTTAATTAAATGGTGGTTATTTTGAGAATTTAAAATTATGGGGGCGAATTCATACTCTATAGTTTCAATAAAATAAAATTGAGTATAAGGGGTTAAACGAAATTTTATATTTCAAAAAGTTTATAATATTCATAAATAAAATATAAATAATATAGAACATAGGGGGCTAGATGAAATTTCACGGGCTGGCCGTAACTTACATTCAACGTAAGTTAGGCGGACCCAACCTCTAATTTACTGTAGAATTTCTCCTGCTATTGTATCGTGTTTTAAAGGAGTCTAGAGTACAAACATGAGTTTGTCTTATTATGCAACTTTTTTTTTATTACATGAGACTATTGCTCATATTACAACTCATATTACATGAGAATATAACTGATATTTACAAATCAGACTATGGCTGTGACCAAATTACATAAATGCTAATGGAGCGCTGCCCAGATTTTAACCCTCTCAAATATTCAAGGGATGTCTACTCCTCACTCTTAGGTAAGAAAGAAGACTACCTTCACTCAAATTTAATTGAGGAAGAAAATATTGTGGGGGTTCAAACTACAACCCTCACCACTCGGGCAAAGGCCGAGTGGCTTCTTATTATGCAACTATTTATACTAAACTCATATCCTTTTCGTGCCAGTAATGGGCCGACTTATTTTACATCTATAATTCCCAAGTAAAACGGGTTAGTTGGGTTGGGCTCCGTAAAAATTGAGCCAAGCCCAATAAAATTCAGGCTTACATGAATTTAGTTGGGCCCAAAAAATTGTGAGCCTAAATGTAAATATTTCACACTCCCAAGTTGCCAATATTCAGATCTTCGATTCTTCGCCTTCCAGCCAAATGATCTCATATTCAATTTCATTCAATTGACAAAACCCTGAAACCCTAATTCACTAACCAATGCTTTCTCTCATTCCCTCTCCAACAATCCAATTCAAACCGCTATTCCCTTCCAAAACCATAAAACCCCTTAAACCCTTTTCTTCAAAATCCAGCATCCAATCCGTTCTTCAATGGAACCGGAAGCCCGAGCTCGCCGGGGAGACCCCGCGCGTGGTCGTTATCACCTCCGGTAAAGGTGGCGTTGGCAAGACGACCACGACCGCCAACGTCGGTCTCTCCCTAGCTCGTTTCGGCTTCTCCGTCGTCGCCATCGACGCCGATGTCGGCCTCCGCAACCTCGACCTCCTCCTCGGCCTCGAAAACCGCGTCAATTACACCGTCGTCGAGGTCCTTAACGGCGACTGCCGCCTCGACCAGGCTTTGGTTCGGGATAAACGGTGGTCGAATTTCGAATTGCTCTGCATATCGAAGCCAAGATCGAAACTTCCATTAGGATTTGGCGGGAAAGCCCTCACTTGGGTTGTTGAAGCTTTAAAATCGCGACAAGAAGGTAGCCCTGATTTTATTTTGATTGATTGTCCGGCCGGCATTGACGCTGGGTTTATAACGGCGATAACGCCGGCTAATGAAGCTGTGTTAGTTACAACGCCTGATATAACTAGCTTAAGAGATGCTGATAGAGTTACAGGGCTGTTAGAATGTGATGGGATTAGGGATATAAAGATGGTTGTGAATAGAGTGAGGACTGATATGATCAAAGGAGAGGACATGATGTCGGTTTTAGACATTCAAGAGATGTTGGGTTTGGCTTTGTTAGGTGTAATTCCCGAGGATTCAGAAGTTATAAGGAGTACGAATAGAGGGTATCCTTTGGTTTTGAATAAGCCACCTACGCTTGCTGGGTTAGCATTTGAGCAAGCTGCTTGGCGCCTTGTTGAGCAAGATAGTATGAAGGCTGTTATGGTTGAAGAGGAACCAAAGAGACGTGGGTTTTTCTCGTTTTTTGGTGGGTAGAATGATTTTGATCAGTTGATGGTCCCTTTTGTTTTTGATTTCGGGGAGTTTCTGAATGCTGTGTACAGTGGGTAAGTAAAGTCTGCATTCTTTGTAGTGATTTTATGAGTTTTGGATTTCAGGTTTAGGGGTGTTGGCTGTAACTGTTGGATTAGAGGTTGGGTCAGTTGTGTTTCCAATTTTGTTGATACGATAATGTAGTGGTCAGTTCAAGGTTCAATTTTGTATTTTTGAAAGCCAGAGTGGAAGTTGCTGTGAACTACTGAATTTGTTGGATGGTAATCAAGCAATATTTCAGTAGTTCAATGAATTTTATCTCTTTCACATTGAAACTCGTTTGCCTTTTATTTTCGAGCTTGTTCTATGATGGATTATGTAATATAAGATGATACATCGATGCACGTTGGGTGAAAATGATGCTTATTGAGTGATTGCTGACTATGAATTGAAAGTGTACATGTATATGGAGAAATATAAACAGTAAATGTGGTTTGAACTGACAATGAAAGGATAATGAATATCTTGTGCATTCTTTGAAGCAACTGCCTGTGATCTGGTGCATGTTTATGGGCAGATCATTTAGGTTACTTCAAGTCCAGCCATTTTGGATGGTTAATTGAGAGACAAAAACAACAGTGGAGATGGGAGCCTTTATTAGCATTAAACGCATGTACAAGGAGGAACCGTTTCCTTTTTCTATTTCATTTTTGGTGCAAGAAATATGCACAAGACAGTTGCCCCGAAGGACAAACTTCCATTTCTGTTGATCCCCTTCCATTGATTTCCCTGTCCTTCACTGGATCGCCAAAGGTCCAAATCCAAGTATTCAATAGAATTTGTCAATACAATATGTGACTTTTTAAGTTTCATCTACATCTATGTGGATCTGAGTCTTTGTACTGGATTAAGCAATGAGCAATTCAAATCAAAGCAGCAGCAGAGTTAACGCCTCGCATCTTGGGATCTAGTTTGCAATTCATGGAGCAATTTGGGGCCAACAGTGGTAACGTCACCTGATCATTCAAAACAGTTACCACTTTCAGACAATTTATCAATAAAATTTGCCATTGAAGATACAACTTATAAAATATCACTGTGAACATTCATTACCTGCTCCAAGTGTTAAGATGACAATTTCAGGATGAGGATCCCTGAGTATCTGAAGCGCTAGTTTATCAACCACATTCCCCTGTACAAAAAACAAAGGAACATAAGAGAGAATCAAGCCACCAAAACAAAAAGAAGCAAAACTCTCCAGTGCAGATACCAAACAAGGGATGTACTCCGATGGTGGGCCAATTATTGAAGCAGCTAAATCCTTTCCATTGATATTCCAATCATTTGTTTCTCTGGCAGCATAGACCTGACAATACAAATCACACTGTTAATAGCCATTATCAACTGGAAAGAGGAAACTGCAACGATGATTAACCAAAATACTAGTACCGCTGAAACCACTACTTGATCTGCCTCAGAAAGTGCATTGGCAAAGTCATCCTTCAATGCTACTAGACGACTGAGAAAATTATCGAGATTAAGTCGTAGGCAATACGATAAGATAACAGGAAAAAGACACTGCTAGGAAGAAATCTTGTGGCAAATACCTGTAAGTATGAGGCTGGAATACCACAATAACAGCCTTATTCGGAAATCTCTGACGAGCTGCTTGAAGAACTGCACGAACTTCTGTTGGATGGTGTGCAAAATCATCATATATATGGCATCCATATATTGTTCCAATCAAATCAAAACGTCTAGAAACACCCATGAACTTGCTTAAGGGCAACTTTAAACAAGCAATTGATTCATGTGATTGTCTTTTGTCTCCAATCAATGTTAGCACTGTGGCAATTACCTGAAGAAGAATTATAATAAGTTAATACATAAGATATTATATTTTATGAAGTCCGAAATAAGCAACTATAAGAAAGAAAATAATCTGAGGTACGCCCGGCCTCTAATAATTCCAAACTAAAAAACAAAAAGAAAGATGACTCACTGCTAATGAATTCAAGACATTATGAACTCCTGGAATTTCTAAACTGATCTGAGCCAATGGGTGCCCTCTCTCACACTACAAGCATAAAGAAAGATTAAAATAGATCCAATGAGGCCACCATTTTCTTATAAACTTATCAAAAAAGGCAAAAAAAAAATCTGAGCAGAAAATCAGATATCATGATGGATGTATGCGCTTACTGACCATAAAAAGTAAACTTAAAAAGTCTGAAAATATGTATCAAGATTCACAACCTATTTCAACTCAATTATTGTATTCTGAAAGCACAAGAGACAAAAAGGAATATCTTAAGTCAATACACACAAACAGTTATATGAACTCTGCTTATGAGCTTCTGCTCATAACTCTTGTTAAATCTTGACATTGTTACTCATAATTTGGCATTTGGAAGAATGCCACAGAAAGCAGTTATGGCCGAAAAAGAATATGTTAAACAAAACAAAAGCAAGCAGATGGATTTTTGAGGCCAGGTATTCTTCCAATTACCATAAAGCCTCTTATAAAATAAATTGTGGCTCAAACTACCTGTTCAAGGTCTCAAAATAAGTTATAGAATCTAAAAATTATTGTCAATGTTTGTATTTCTTTTCATACAATTCTAAGAAAATTGGAATAAATTTCCAGAATTGCGATGCTTTCTTTGTAAAGAAACAATGATACTTACCAAAATATAATCACTACCACCCTGTACATTTGGACAAACTGATTCAGCGTACCAATCATTAAAACTCGAAAAACCATAAGTTATTATTTTGTAATCATGCCCTTGTCCCCATAGATCCGAACTTTGATTAGACACCACTCCACCAGAATAATTCAATCCAGTATCTTGTTTTATTTGATCTAGCAAGGACCGTGCACCTTGACTGTGATTACCTTCCCAAAGGAATTTCATAAATTAGAATCCATGAACATTATAAGCCTGTAATATGTGTTAGTTGTAGACTTCCAAATGACAGAATCAATCAAAGAATCCAACAGATTGAGCAATAAGAGCAAATACCAAGAACTATTTTCTGTCAACTGATTTTTCCATACCTGTCCCCGCATATGACAAGATGTCCACCCACCCTGATCTGCTTCAGGAATCTCCTAAAAATACTTTTAACAGCATCCTAAGTGGTAGGAAATAAATATCAGTAAAAAACCATAAACCAGTTTTCATTCTCAACTTTCCAAGCAGAAAAGCACATCAATCACCAAACCTCATCTTCAAAGATATCAACATGCTCCCAATCCAGATTTGTCACTACAGCTACAGAGGGTGATAATCCCAGGAAGCAACCATCATATTCATCAGCCTACCTCCAACAGAAGTATATGAGTGTTAAATGTGATTCTTAATATAAACAAGAAAGCAATGATAACGAGTAAAACAATTATTTGCACCGCTCTCTCTATATGTTTCAACAGCCACAAAACCATCAAATGACATTTAATTATTCAAGAAAAGAATATTTTAAGTTTCAATTGCATAATTTTGAAGACATGTACAGTAGAACAAGCATGTTCAAGTTTGAAAACTCATGAAAGCAAAGAAAAGTCATATTAAAGCATCTAGAGAAAATTCATCCTCATATGAAATGTAAATCTTCATGCCATGTGTCATACCATATAAATTATATCAGAAAAAATGGAAAACAAATGTAAGCATACCTCCAGCACAAAGTTTTTGCCACCTC
Source organism: Citrus medica (assembly GCA_002013955.2). NCBI lineage: Eukaryota > Viridiplantae > Streptophyta > Magnoliopsida > Sapindales > Rutaceae > Citrus > Citrus medica. The sequence continues at coordinate 621,491 of MKYO02012231.1, read as the reverse complement.
CATAAAATATGCTTCCGTCCGGAAACTGCAAAATAAAAATTTATGTCACCTCCAACTTCTGTTGACAGACTCAACAACGATTGTTTGATCATGGAACATACTTAGTTCACTGGGAAGATAAAGTATCAAAGACATCAACGAGGTAAATGGTTGAAGAAATGGGAACTATACGGAATTCTAGCTGTTAAACTACAAAAGAGGTGATGAACAAGAATTCATTAAAAAAATTCTTCTTTTATCAGATAAGATAACACCTGTGGCACATGTGCTCCAACTATAGCTGTGAGATCATCCCCCATTGCCTTCAGAACATAGGCAAGCATGCTTGCAGTTGTACTCTTCCCTGCATATATTAATATTAAATTGCAGAAAAGATAAGATGTTCATTTGAGTCAGCTCAAGTGTAAATATCAGGACAATTAACTGTATCAGCAGCATCAGTATTGTTTATCTAATGTGATGAAACGTGGCATTGATCTGAGTAGCAGTGTTTACAAGATAAAATTGACAACAATAATAGCTAATAATAATGTTACCATGACTGCCACTGACAGCAATAAGATTGTACTTCTCCGTTAGCTTAGCCAACCAATAATCTCGCTTATAGCTGTGATAAGTGAAAACAACCACTGATCAATGTATTACGATAACCCTTAACTTTGAACTAGTCCAACTGAAACAACTTCCTTAACATTCAAAAGGAGAAGCAAGCAGTTTCAAAATTATAGCCATACAATGCCTAATATTTGATACACATCAAGATACTCACATTGGTACTCCGACAGATTTGGCATTTAAAATCTCCACATTATCTTGTGGAATAGCACTTGAAGCAACAACAGCAGTAGGAAATCTTGAGCCATCATTGCTCATGATATTTGAAACAGAGTGACCAATATGCAAATTTGCCCCAGCTTCCAGCAGTCCTTCCATGTAGCTGCTCCACACTAAATCTGAGCCACTAACCTCAAAACCCTTAAACCAAATACAAGTTACTAAAAACTTCACCCAGTTTGCAATTTAGTTCATCGAGTTTCTATTTTAATCACTGAAGAAATTTACTAATAGAAAGCCAATCAACATTCATAATCAATTTTTTTTTTGAAAAAAAAAAGAAGAAAGCTAACAGCAAAAGTGAATAACAGAGGAATCACTCTAGTTAGGCCTTCAGCCAGGAATAGCACCCTTGGTCTCTCAATCCAGAGCTCATAGTACGCGAGGGAGGACAGACTGGAAGGAAAGTAGTGTGGAGGTCAACCCAGACATGAAACCTGTAGTGACTGCAAAGGTGAAGGCGATGATGGCTCCATACCAAAGGACTGGGGATTCTTAAGAACGGAAGCTAAGATTGACCATTCGGAACTAGTTAGGAATGAGCACCACTATCCCAGCCCGGATCTAGCCAGGTTCCATTGATCATGTCCCCTTCCCAACAGTTGTACCTTGTCTTGGGGTATATAATCACAACAATACTGAATAACTCATTTAGTGTGATGAATTGAGTTCATCAAAATGGACTTAACAGAGTTATATTTAACAATCTAAACCCGCCCTTTTCGTATTCTTAACAAATGAAGCAAATAGTGAGCGAAACATAAAAGATTTCTTTATTTTACTTAAGATTTCCTCCTTCTCAACCACTTTCTCAGCAATCAAACAGAAAATCAAGCCAGTGTTTTGACCTCCCAAAAAAAAAAAAAAAAAAAAAAAACTAAAAAGTTTTTTAAAAAATAAAAAAAAAAAATT
>MKYO02012231.1:495279-614375 GCA_002013955.2 Citrus medica | reverse complement strand
CCCCCCCCTAAAAAAACACAAATTAAAACGATAAAGGATACTACTTACTAGGATAGGTCGCAGTTAAATATACTTTTTCGGGCTAGTGTCAATGACCGAACGTCAATCAATGTCAATGAAATAAAAAAAAAAAGTTTATACAATCAATGACACTTTGGGTGTCGGAGCCAATCAAATATATCGAATAATGTATAACCAAAAGATATGGGCACGTTCATTATTTGACTCTTACTATAATCACTGTTGCGTGGGATGCTCTCTCGACGTTTTGATAAGTATGCCTCGATTGTAATGCAAGCCCCACTGAATAAAGTAATTTCCCCGATCAATTCATCAAATAATTCAATATGGAGCCAAAAAGCGAGTGCATGAACCACTAAAAGTTACGTTTCCGTATAGACAATTTGGGTCCCGGAGGTTGGTTTCTCGTAGAATTTACACGTTGCCCAGTACCAAATTAAAAAAAAAAAATTATTGAAAGTTCATGACGATAGAATGCATTTTTCCGACAAGCTAAAGTGATTTTCTTTTCTTCTTTTTTTTTGAGTGGGGCGGCTCTTCTTCTGGATATCTGTTGTTGTTTCCATGTTTAATTTCTATCGAGTTTTGAGTTTTTTAGGGCAATCTGCTTGAGAATTATTTGCCGTTTTCATTCACAAAAGTAGGTTCCCTTTTTGCCGATCTAAAATCGGCAAGACAGACACCCGATTGATTGGTGCAATTTCATCGCCAATTGTACTGTTGTAGGAAGATACAGTTCGAATTTGTAATCTTATATAATTGATACAATTTCATTACCGATTGGTTAAGAGTTTGATGTTTAAAAACACAAATTTTTTAGAGTCATAGATTATGATTATTGTAGTATTTTAAATGACGGGATGTATATAATAATCTTTTGAGTTTTATATATTATGATGATTTATAGTATGAATTTAACTAAGTTCGAGTTGATTTAGATTCTGTCATTCGAAGAATATAAAATTTTTTTTAAGAAGATTTTATTATGTAGTGACTTTGCCTCGTATAATTTTGTGAGAGAAAATTTTGCTATCATTTGATGAAAATTCACCGAAATAGAAATAACAGGAATATTTTACTTTTACAAAAGAATTACTTGAAGAACTCTCCGTCTGTATACTCTCTACCATTATCCGTCCTCAAACACTTAATCTTTTTACTAAATTCAATATTTTTTATAATTATATAATTAAAATTATTATAAATTATTATTATTTATTATTTTACGTGTATAATTAAGATTCGTGCTCTGCCATATATTTATTTCAATATAATCATGTCTATTTTAATGCAAATGAATTTAATGGTGCGGTTGGATTAGGATTGATTCAAAATTCTGTTGACTCGACGGATACTTAACAACACACTTTTGATTTGAAAATAAAATAAAAATATCTTGTTTGTCTAAACGAACTGTGCCACCTATCCCCGTCTTTATCGTTGAAAAAGTAACTGTTGGTCTACCGATTAAAAGTGGCCACGTGGCGATTGCAGCGGTGACCTACTTTCTTTAGTCATGACATCAGAGGGAGGTAGTAGTATAGAGGATGTGACAGGCATATTCGTGGAATCGGTTATTGGCCGATTGATGCGTTGACGATTGACGTATTCACCTGACTCAGCCATTATTCGGTGTCGTTCTGATCCTTATTGTTTGTTAAAAATCTTAGATAATCTAGTTTAAGTAAATGGGTTTAGTTAGGTTTTGATTATATCATGTCCTTATTGAAAGCTTTGGCGCGTGATCGTGATTCGGATTCGAGAAAATGCAAAATTTTGGTAATTGTAGAATTCGGTGCACTCAAAAGTTTAATTTGATAAACAACAATAACAGTTCAATAAATAGTATTGAAGATAAGTTTCAGCATGCTTCCAATTCCCTCTCGCGAAATGCCTAATTGATTTTAAGGTGATGGAGATACTAAGAAATCGGCACATCATCACGTAGATCTCAGGAGACCAAAACAATGACATAAAAAATGGATTCCATTGAAACCATTGCCTAACATTGAGATAATATTTGAAACTATTAAGAATTGAAATATTAATTCATTAACACAAAATAAAATCTTATTTGGTATTAAGATCGAACAATTGTACCTTAAAAATTATTGTATTAAAATATTTAATAAATATTAACAGCTACTGTAACTTAAAAATTAAATTGATTTGATCTAACTCTTGAATTATGAAAAATCTATAGTATTTTTGTCAAAATTATTTTATAAAAGTGATACTTATTATACACTATTAACTTTTATTTATAATTACATTTTTTAAAGCTATTATAGCTTATGAAACACAATAACTCAATACTGAATAGGGCTTAAGTACGTGAAAATCAAAACACAAGCTCTTAATTCCAATACTATGCTAGCTACGAAAACCCCTAAGTTTAATATGTTAGATAAGCATTGGCGACACTAGGGGTGGGCACGGGTCGGGTTGGGTCGGGTTGAGCATCAACCCGACCCAACCCGCATGTAGAACGGGTTGAAAAATTTCAACCCAACCCAACCCGTTGCATATCTCAACCCAACCCGACCCAACCCGCAATTTTGCGGGTTGGGTCGGGTTGGGTTGATTGGGTTAGACTTTTAAAAAAATTATTTTTATAGTATAATTAAATAGTGAACAAAAATAAATAAATTAATTAAAGAAATTAAAAAAATACAAATTTTTTAGAACATATCCAATATTTCAAAGTTTTTATATTTATATTTTTAAATTTTTATATGAAATATCAAAATTTATATAATAATTTTTATATACATACGGGTTGACCGGTTGGGTTAGGTTGATTGGATTTGGTTTTTGAAAAAATTTATTGTTATAGTCTAATTAAATAGTGAACAAAAATAAATAAATAAATTAGATAAACAAAAAAAATGTAAATATTAAAATCCTTAAAACAAATCCAACATTTCAAAGTTTTTATATTTATATTTTTTTTAATTTTTATATAAAAGATCAAAATTTATATAATATATATATACGGGTTGACGGGTTGGGTTGGGTTAAAAATTTTCAACCCAACCCAACCCGCAAATAGTGCGGGTTGGGAATTTAATAACCCAACCCGCAAAAAATCACACGGGTTGGATCGGGTTCACGGGTTGGGCGGGTTGATGCCCACCCTAGGCGACACCACTTTAGGACTAGGAGGGGCTGAAGCCCCCCCTTAACTTTTTAAAATTTACAAATTTAATTTGATATTTGTCTCATTTTTAATTTGATTCATCATAAAATCCTGTTAAAATTTATAAATAACTAAAATATTTTAAAAATAACCAAAATATTACACTTCCAACCCTCAAAGGAACGTTGTTATTTTGAAATTCGTCGGGTCCTAACTCTCCTCACACAAAAAAAAAAATTATTTTACCTTACTGAGTTTATCTAAATGATTTTTTTTTAACAAATCTTATGACACTTAAAATTCAACTTGATGTTTACATTATAGAGGTGGGTTCTAATAACAATTTTTCAAAATTGAAAGGGATTGATAAGCTAACAAGAAAATTAGTTGATGCTAAAAAGGATAAATTATATTCATTAATTTATTTATTGAAAGCATTACTTTTGATTTTACTAGTTGTCATAACTGCAGTCAAAAAAGGCATTTTCAACTATGAATTTTATGAAAAATCGTCTATAAAATCAAATGAGAGATCATATAATTGAGTGATATTATTGTTGTATATATAGAAAAAAAGATTTATTTTGTATTCTTGATGATAAGGTTATTTTTCAACGTTTTTAACATATGAAAACATATCAAGATCAGTTATAAATATATTGAATTGAATATATTAATGAATTTTTATTTTGGTATTTGTTACTTGTTGATCTTTTTTAAATTATATTATTATTTAGACTTACCCCCTTCTAAATTAAATTCCCGGCACCACCAATGTAGATAAGCATTGAGCCTTGTTACTATGATAAACCGATGTTGTGGTCATATTTTTGCGAGCAACATTATCGCTTGATGTCATTTAACTACTTATAAAAATTTATGTTTAAAATGAGATGTCGATTCAAAAATTGCTACCCATAAACAGAAAAAGAAAGAACAATATAAAGTAATAAAAGCATCACTAATTAGAATTATTCAAATAAGATATGCTTCTCACTCTTTAATATTGTTGAGTGAGTTTCTCCATTATTAATATTTTATTATTTTTATTGGAGAGAGAAAATAACAATAATTATTATTTATTTTTCTTTAAAAAAATAATAGCTATATAACCGTATTGTTTTACCATATTAAATATTATTAAAACTCATACTCGTAAAACATCCCACAGCAAATATTTTTTTCTTCAAATTATTGTATGTTTTCACATAGTTTTATAATTACTATTTTATGTTTAATTTATTAATTACCAATTTTTTTAATTAGTATGCATTAAATTAAATTGAACAAAAATAATGGGAAAAACATATAAAGAGCACGTAACAATATTTTTTTAAATATAAACATATTTAAAACATAATACCATCATCAACAACAACAACATTTAAAATCAACACAAAATTACTTAGCAACAAAGATTTGACTAAAATAGTTGGAGTGATAAAATGACGGATAATTAAATTTGAGGAAGAAAAATAAATTAAATAAAATAATATTAACTTGTCTTATTTGGAGAACCATTTAGTGGAGAATTTATTTTTTCATTATTCTATTAGAACCATTTAGAGGAGTTACCACATAAGTAAGTAAATAAATATTTTAAAGATAGATTTTGAAGAGCCTGTGATGCTAAAGTCTCATTTCTTAAACGAGTCTGATTTGTACAAACACACATTTTAAAAAGGATTAGCTAGTAAAATAATAATAGTATAATTAAACTGGGATAATATGATTGTACTAGTATATCCCTTTTGTTATCTTTCATTGACTATATATTATTTAACATCATAAACTTTACAACAGTAATCCACCCATAAGCATTCATAATTTTTTTTTTCATTAATAACACTATTGTTTCTCTACACTGACAAATTGATCCAAAACTTGGTCCCCCCATTAAATTGATTATTTTGGAACCCTGTTGTATGATTTGATTCTCTTACTGATCTCCTTCTCCAATTCTTCTAGTCCCTCTACTTCTTCAAGCTCCTGCACCACAAAACCACATAACAAAAATCATCAAAATTTGACAAACACAATTAAATACAAAATAGGAAAATTAATCCACCCATAAGCATTCATAATATTTTTTTTCATTAATAACACTATTGTTTCTCTACACTGACAAATTGATCCAAAACTTGACAAACACAATTAAATATAAAATAGGAAAATTAATGAAAAAAGTACCTAAAACCAAGATCAATTTATAAAGTAGCCTACTTTTACGTAATAAAAAAAAGATTAATGTTAAGTTAGATACGTGTAACCTATCGGAATCCACACAAAAAAAGCCTTACAGAATTTAATTTAAAATTGGGATCAATTTGGAAAAGTGCCAGCCCACCTATGGTTTTTATTACTAAATTAATAATAAAAAAAAAGGTGGCCGGCGGCTTTCCAAATTGATCCCAATTTTAAATTAATTCTATAAAGTTTATCTCTAAAAATACAAAATGTAAAAGTAAAAGGGGCCCACCTTAGGTCCTAGAAACAGCCCATATGGAACACCGTGGAATTTATCCGAGTGGTGAAGCTAAAGCCAAGCAGCAAAATAAAACAAAATCTTGGTCGTTAGATCCCGTAAAGAGAGAGTATTAATTTAATTTTGTTAAAAATAACTGAAAACGGTTATTTAGTGCGTAATTAATTCATAATTTGGTCATTTACCTGGTGAGCAGCAGCGACTCTCCGGAAATAAGGCACGTCGGCAATGGGACCCACAGGGAACCTTTTGTGAACGAGACCATCGTGGACGAACATGTAGGCCATCCCAAACACCGTAATGCCAAGTCCCTGATTCCCCCCCCCCCCCCCCCCCCCTTGCGCCCGTTAAGTAACTAACTAATTAATTAACAAATCCCGCCGTTAATCCGGGGGATTAATTTAATTTTATTAGTTATGGGATTATTGAGAACTTACAGCACCAAAACAGAGACCAGGTACAAGGCCTTTGTGGAAGAAGCCAAAAGAGAGAAGGGCTATGGCTGGAACTGCGTTGATTATGGCAAACACATCGTTTAGCTCAAAAGGACCCTCTCTTGGTCGATGGTGAGACTGCAATGAGATTCCGAAAATAACTTCTTTTTTTAATTTCAATTACATACATCACATGTTATGACTTCCCCCAAAAAAATAAAAATAAAGAAAAATATTGAGACCACGGAGGCCTAGAAGGCTATTACCTCGTGCATATGCCATAAAGAAGCATGCCACAGAGCTTTATGAGCCCATCGTGCCCAAAACTCCATGCCCACCTGCAAATGAAAAAAAAAGGGACCCAATGCGAATCATCATCATATAATTTGCCAGAAAAGGCTTTCACATTGAAAATTCAAACAAGCCCCTCATTTTTACAGTTTTTATGTTAAAGATCGATCAAGTTTGTAACATCCCCACCGCGGCTCCTATTAGAACCAAAATTCTAGTCTTGTTTTCAAATCATTGTAAGGAAGAAGGTGATTGAACTTACGGCAGCGCCAACAGAGAGAGCAAATGTGCCAAACATTTCAGTTAAAGGCACCTCTCCACCCTGTACGGATACATAACATGTAAGCATCATCAAAAGAGGGGCGAAATTTTCCGTTCATACAACCAACCAATAACATTAGGACATGTGCGATTTGTTTGAAGTACCTCCATTTGCCACCAGAACCTGTAATAAACAGCCATGACAGCCATGGAAGTGATACCAAAACTAGACATGACGGCAGCAACGAGATAAGTGAACCTCTCGGATCTCTTTCTCGCCAATTTCTCGGCCACGCGGGCAGCAGTCGAGATCTGGGTACGCGACTCCTCCTCCTCCTCCTCCTCCGTGAAAGTCTCGATCTGGGTGCTTTGTTTTTTCTCCTCTAAAACAAAACACACGGTGAAAGAGTTGAGTTTTCTTCGGTTTTTGCCATTAAAGAAGCCGTGGTGGGTACCGAGAGGGGCAAAAAGGGGAGCGGATTTTGTTGTGAGGAGCGAAGAGGGTTGAAGTTTTGCCGTGAGGAGACAGAAGGGCTTCGGGACTATGGCGGCCAATAGTCCGACCGCCATGGTGGGGTTTTGTTTGTTTACGAGGTTTTGGGTTTTAGAGTAAAAGCACTTGAAAAGAGGAAGAGTTGATGTGAAGTGGATTGTGGATTGTGGTCTTTAATGGCGTGAGCGTGAAATTCTGGACTTCTTGTGTGGTTGTTAAATGGACGCAGACCACAATTTCGCCTGTAAAGCTTTCGGGAATAAAATACATACGATTGAAGAGAGAGAGGGAGGCGTGGATCAAATATATACCATTGTTTGTCATTTAAATTACAAGATTACCATTGGCAAGAAAGGAATTTGGCCTTTTCTTGGTCTAATTACAATAAGTGTACAATTTTAATTGGACCTAAAAATTTGATTAACACTGTCGACTTTTTGAATCTGTATGCGTGGATAATTGTGTAAATTCACATCAGATCCATATCAACGAAACATTTGTTAGATTCGAAATTTAGTACACGTGACATTATTGTTTGCCATTTACACTAATTTCATAATTTTTTAAATTTCTTTTAATGCCAACTAAAAAAAATCAATTATACATAGATATTCGTTACGATTTACTAATTTCTTTTTCTTTTTTTTTTGAATTGTGTAACTTCCTTATTTTTTTTTATTGCTCATTGAATTTAAGGCATAAGTTGTGATTATTTAAAAGAAAAAATTGTAATGTTTTAACATACAACAGTTGTTAGGTAATTTTACTTTCACGTTAAACCAAATGAATAGTTAAAAAATGGTGCTTTAAGAATAATAAGTTATAAATATGAAAATAATATATTAGTTAAATATGATCATTTTGTTATATATAAAAACATTTAATTCGTCAAGAATGACGTGGTCAAGTGGCTCTTATAATTTTTCACGTTTATGCAAACATGCTTAAGATGAAAGAGACTTGCGTATAAAATTCCAAAATAAAGGGGTTGATTTTAAATTACTCTATCTATCCAATGTTACTTTTTAAAATACTTTCTCAATTATTATAAATTTTAATTTATCTCTATTTTTGTTAAAAAGAAAAAAAATAAAGCTACCTTAATAAAAATTGTTTTATTCTTTTATTAGAATAAGTTATATATTGATGTTTATAATAATTTAGAAAATATTTTAAAAATTATTATTTCACTTGATAAAATTCCTTGAAAGCCGGTACTGTACATCCATGCAATTTAACAAAACAATTAAGGGCAAAAATGGAAAATCGTAGGTTGCGTCTGGAGAACAGTAAGAAAGAGGACCGTGTCGAAATCACACGGGCGAACGAGAGGCTGATGGGCCGCCGAAGGATCGCGTAGCATTCGACAGCAAATCGAGTTTCAGGTTTTGGAATTGGAAACCGACAGCTTAAACTCAACCTTTGGATTTTAGCGCATTCAATCAAGCGTTTGACATACTGCCACGTAGCTCCCACTACAATCTCTAGGCTATGTTATCGGTGCATTTCGAAGAAATTTGGGATGTGATTGTGTGCCATATTATTGGTCAACTTTAGATATTATGTACATACGTGTCAAAAGGTTAGGTCTCTGAGCTGACACGTTGCTCTGCTTAGTGGATCGCCTCGATGGCCCAAAGAGAGTTGTTGGGATTTCCTATTTTGTCCGTAAAACATTCTTTCTTGTTTAATTTTTTTTTTCGGTTCTCATTTCGTATTGAAGGCAAAATGCCGAGCTGGGCTTGATGTTTTGATTTTTTTTTTATAAATTCAATCATATTTATAAATTTATAATTTTTATTTTTATTGGATTAAGATTTAAAATTTGAGTTTAAAGTTTTTAAAACTTTAAATATGAGTTATTAGTGAGTTAAATAAGTATTAAAATAAAATGTGTTTTTATTACGTATTTATCAGATTTTTGGGTCTGATCGAGTTTTTTAGGTGAAGCACGAACCCAACCCAAGTGTTAAGAAAACATGCCCGGCTCGGGTCAAGCCCACCTGAGACACCTAGGCTCGAGCAGGGTTGGGCATTTCTGTCATCCTCATTCATATAGTACTTCTACTTTGTACACTTGTGTTAACTAATACAACTAGTAGAGTAATATTTTCCACACCCCTTTAAAATTCTTATAAAACCTCATTTTTATAGTCATATTTTTATTGTCAGAGGAAATTACATTAAAAGCTTGTTTGGCACACCTTATCATATTATATTAGAGTCATATGTTATATTAAAAAAATAAAATGGGAATTTTCATCTTCTCTTCTCTCATCCAAACGCATCAAGCAATTTCTTCTTCTACCCACTTCCAAATGTACGACAGCCTTTGCTCCCCCACCCGTCAGCCAATTTTGGTCTTCTCTTCTTGATTTTGAATGCATGGCAGCCTTGTTCCACCACCAGGCCATCTTGATTTGCCGCGCAGCACTGCAGCTTCATCACCTCACGTCGGGGGATAAGCAACCCCACCGCTGCTGCACTACGCGACTTCTACAGCTCTACCACCACCTCGCCTATGGCTCTTCCACCGCCTCGGCTATCCCTGACCACATGAATCAATATGCCAAACACACCATATTACAATACAATGTTTGGCTATTTACACAGTTTTGCAAGGCCAATGTAATATGACCAAATAAAATTATCTTTATACCTAAAAATTATTCAACCTCCAATCTTTAAATCCTAATTTATGATATAACTAATTTTTTTTTATAAAATCAAAATAATTTTGAGAAGATGAAGAAAGAAATTACCTAATGATAAGAACTTTTATTATAAAAAATTACATTTAGGATTTAATTAAGGGTGCGTTTGAGATTGAGGTTGGGCAGCTGTAGCTTAAAAGATATATGTCACGGGATGAGAGGTTTCGAGCCCGTGTGGCACTCCCGCATCCCATACTACGAGAGTAAGCCTAGTGGAAGTAGCACAATGTCGACTGGTTTCGCCATGCCTTGGGCTCGTCAGGAGAACGACTTCAGTTCCCAACCAGTGTGCGTCAGGATTTTCCTAGACCCCTCTTCAATGTTAAGTCCTCGACTAGCGACAAGCTCTCCAAACTTAACCGGGTTGGCCTGCCTGAACTCCAAAGAGTCTAGGGCATTATATTCCCCACACACACATTCCTTAAGCATGTCTCCAACAATCAGCACAACCATCATCGACACTAGCGTACAAGCGCATATCTTGGGTGCCACGATTGCAGTCCGTGACATTCTCCCACCGCCATACCCATGCACGTCCTCGTGCATGCAGAGTACGCCTCGTAAATGTGCACTTCCGCGCGAAAACGTGAAGATCGCCTTGCCAATCTCAACCCATGAACTCCCTGCCTACTCGTCCTCGATCCATGGAGAGGACCCGCGTGCAGACACCATCCACTTAGTGCGAACGCTTGGGGGTGTGAGAACTCGCCTGTTCGTCCCGCTTGTCGACCCTTGCGCCCAAAAGGGTGGGGACCTGCGTAGTGCGGCATTGGAGCGCTTGGCGAGCTAGCAACGTGGGCTTCGAGAGATGACAAGCGCGGCTCTGATACCATTTGTCATGGGACGAGAGGTTTCGAGCCCGTGCGGCACTCCCGCATCCCATACTACGAGAGTAAGCCTAGTGGAAGTAGCACAATGTCGACTGGTTTCGCCCTGCCTTGGGCTCGTCAGGAGAACGGCTTCAGTTCCCAACCAGTGTGCGTCAGGATTTTCCTAGACCCCTCTTCAGCATTAAGTCCTCGACTAGCGACAAGCTCCCCAAACTTAACCGGGTTGGCCTGCCTGAACTTCAAAGAGTCTAGGGCATTATATTCCCCACACACACATTCCTTAAGCATGTCTCCAACAATCAGCACAACCATCATCGACACTAGCGTACAAGCGCATATCTTGGGTGCCACGATTGCGGTCCGTGACATATAGCACTAAAGTGTTTGGTAAATACTAACTGTTGTAACTTTTAATAGATGTTGATATGATTTTTTACTTGTATAATATAAAATTTATTATATCTTTAATAATTTTATCAAAATTATTATTTAAAATTTATATTTACTATATATTATTAACTTTTATTTTATAATTATAGTTTTTTTTCACAGCAACTGTATCTTAAAAGCTACAGCACCTCAATCTCAAACGCACCCTAACTCTATTATAATGTTTTGTCCTTTTTTATAATTTTTATAAAAATAAGTGCTATAAATATAGCAATACGGGTTTGATAAAAGGCTGTTAGGAGGTCAGCTCTAATCCACAATCAAATAGGCTCAACTCAGTCCAAATTGTAGAAGGGTGTGGTTGGGTGTGGTCCAGTGAAATTGTGAAGAGGGTAGGCCTTTTGACGCCCCTGAAAATCTCTCTTAAAACCCCTTTGTCGTTGAAGGTCTTTTTTTTTTTGATTGATTGTAGTTGAAATTACTTAATTCCTTAATACAAATTATGTCGCTTCTTTTTTTAAATGACAATTCAATTAAACATTAATTTAAATTATCTTTTAACAATTTTTTTTATACCCATCCCATCCCATTTCATAATTTATATTTGAATTTTAAATTTTAATTAAATTAATTTTTTGAGAAAATTATAGGAGTTTAGAATTATGAAAATAGAGATTATATAATAAGAAGTAAAAAAAAATTAAGACAAATTTAATATTTTGGAAAAATTTTTAAATAACATTTTATGAGAAATGGCTAATTTTAATTTGTGAGTATATATTTTATCAAATAAACTGACGGTATTTTAAGAAATAATATTCAAAAGGTGTGTTATAAGAATTTTAATTTTTAGTGATAAGAATTTTAATTTTTAGTGACACTACAATACAATTTGAACGGCCACAAACATTACAATACAAATTAAAGTTCTTAAATTTCATTTGAAACCAATTTTCCAAACTTTTAAATTACAACGATTGCAAACAAAGGTTGGCTCATCGATTGAGAATGACTATAATACAATGTTGTTTGTCATATGCAGCTGAAAAATTTTAGGATTTTCAAATTTAATTGAATTTACGGTGTAATATATTTCCACTCTAGAACTTCAGGTATCTTCGGTGAAAAAGCTGAGATTATAAAAAATTTGAATATCAAAAATAAAAAAAATTGATGTTTTATGTTCAAGAAAGAGAGGGAACAAACATAGTATATCTAGGGATATGTATTCGGTTCGGTTCGGTTCGAGCAGCAAGAACTAAATGGTTAAAAAACTTCAAATCGAAATACTCATTGGTTCAATGTTAAAAAAAAAATACATTTTGATGCAATAATAGGTAATTATTATAAAATTCTTTCTTTCTTTTTTTTGTATAAAGCATGAATGATTAATGGATCCAATTGAATTGAATTAAACAATGGTCAAATATAGATGAAAAGCCTAAAAATTTGGAAATTTTTTTTTATTAAACCAAATACTATAAAACCAAATTTGAAATGAATTATTTTGGTTTGATTCTAAAAATTGGTTTGCATTCGATTCTAATTTTCAAAATCTACTATGTTACGATTCGGTTTGATTTTGGACGGAACCAAATAGTGCCCGGCTAAGTATGTATCATACAACAATGCAATATGGATATGATTTTCTGAAGCTAGGAATTAATAATGCATATCTATACCTAGATAGCAAGTTTTCTTATGTTAGAGCTCCTTTTATGGGTGCGATATTATTGGCGTTAATGAAACATTTTGCTAACCCTAAGCTAGATGGCCTTTGATTGACCTATTCCTTCAACTTTTTCATTCTCTAGCAAAATAATACAATACGAGGCACTTGAGGGGCCCGATATTGCTGTATCTAGGTCAATCAAGCCTCTCTTTCTCCCAACACCTTAAGATAACGATGCTCATTCTTTTGGATGATTATAAATTAAGGGCATATTACAAATATATAATGTAAGCAGAGGCGGATGCAGCACATGACCAGCCCCCACTGGCCAAATAAATAAATAAATAAAAGAAAAAATATTTTAATTTTTTAATTAGCCCCATTAAATTTATTAAAATAGTCACTATAAAATATAAACTCCATAAATTTTAAAATTTTACTTTAAAAAAAATATAAAAACATATATTTTAATTAAAAATAATGATAGCTCACTACTCAAAATATTTTCTATTCTAAAAAATATGGTTAATTCTTTCAGTTTATATAACAATAGTAGAACGAACATTTTCAATAACAAAACTCATGAAGAATCATCTTTGGAATCGGATAGGATAAATGATAGTTTGGTTGTTTGTATAGGAAACAATAAATTTAATAATATTGATAACGAGTCTATTGCATAACATTTTTAAACTATAAAAATGCGTAGAGACTAATTATAAATATTTTATATATTCAAAATTTTAATTTTTTATATTTTACTATTATCTAATTTAGCCCTCAATAAATTATTTTTCTAGATCCGCCACTGAATGTAAGGGTTTTGGTCTCTTGGGTGAGGAGCTCAGCGACCATACCCAATGGATCAGCTCTCTATACGTACTTAAAGCAAAGTAACTAATAAAGTAGAAAATAATAAAGATAATAAATTATGAATAATCTAATAGTTTTTTGGTCAAGGATCATAAAGTGCGGGAACGTCTGGGAAAATTTTAAAATCGTGGGGTTTTAAATGCTTAAAATTTAAAGCGTTTAACCGTATGGTTTATGTATTTTTTCAAGCGTTCTCGCACTTTAAATTATGGATTCAAACATTTCTAATGAATAATATATTATGTTACTGATAAAAGTTGTGTAACCCTAATAAGGCTTTGATTGACCTGTTCTTCCAATTCATTTTCTATAGAAATTACACAATCTTATAGTTCTCTCTCTCTCTCTCTCTCTCTCTCTACACACACACATATAACCATTACTATAGAAAGCTCCAACATTGCATAATTTCTAAAATACTCGAGTTTTAAATGAGGGTTCAATAGTTATAAAAACTCCAAAAAAATACAAGTCAAAACGAATTTTCTTGGAAAAGATAAAAATACTAATATTTGGTCTTTCCTAATGCTACTACTACCTAAAAAATAACTTTAGATACCAATTTGAGTCCCAAAACAAAGGAATTTGACCAAAAGTACTATGAATCTTATGGTTAATTCCATAGAATTTTATTTTTCTCATTTAAAGTTTTCAAATGGTACATTTTATGTCAAAATGTGATATCTGTAGTCCAAGCTACACACTGACACCACATCAAAGTTATACAAGATTTCAACTTAACCATATATTGTCTGAATACAATTACATAATTAAAGTTTAAGCTATACAACTGCATGGAATTGTAATCACAAAATCAAAGTGTTAGAACAATAAATCCTTTAGTGAAAATTATCACCTATAAATCAGGAATATTAATGTTGTATCACCAAGAATCAATAACAAAATATGCGGAAACGAACCTGAATGCATAATGCTTAATTGCTCTCTAGAGTTGTATGATTAGCTTTTCAAATCAATACGTTTTCCTAGAGAATCTTTTAATTTTCTCTGTGCTCTTTCTGTGATGATATAATGTCAGAAAGAATAGAAAGATACATATAATTTGGGGACCATGACCACTTATCTAGATAATTTTTTCTTATTGTCTTTCGGTATTTCTATTTTAATTATCATAAAAATATAAATTACTCTTAAGTCTCTACATATTAAAAGTTCACACCTTATCAGATACATTAAAGCTCATATTACCGAATACCTTAGCAGATCATTTTTAATTAGACTTAAACTTATATGACAATTTGCAATACATAATTATTCGTATATAAGCCTAACGTTGGATTAAAAATCTAACAATGCAAGATTAGAGATCCAACACAGAGGATATTTGAAGAGCTATGGTTTGGTTTACGCGTCAATCATTTATATGTACATGGGGGGTTATGCACCTAACTGGAATTGTAATCACAAAATCAAAGGATATTTGAATAGCTGCGGTTAGGTTTACGAATCAATCATATGTGGTTAGGTTTTCACATCAATCATATATATACACGTGGGATTATGTACTTGTTCATGTGTGTGTGTGAGAGGTGCTTCTTGAATAAATAAGTGAGGCATGCAATCAAATGTAGGGTTTACATCATGGGCTATGTTGATTCAATTACTTCCTAGTCATTTCGTCAAAATATAGACACCCAAAATTATTAGATTTTTATGTTTGTAAGTTACGCATAGTGCATGTATACTGTCTAAATGAATACTTCGATATAGATGACATGCGTTTTCATGTAAAAATACCTCGTTTGATAAAAAAAAAAAAAAAAAAAAAACTATCGACCACTCCTCCAAACAAAAACTTCCAAAAGTTCTCTCTTTAAAGAACTTGGAATGCATGCTTTTCTTTTCTGATTCAAAAAGTAGTTTTGTTCGACACGTCAGAAAAAAGCTGTCATGCCGAAAGATTCGAATGCTTTTCCTGTACATACTCAAAGAGTTGGGTCTGACTCATGAATTCGACTACTATTCATGGGACTTGAGTTTCATACTGACATGACCTTGTACTCAACAAAACACAAAAGTTGAGAACGACATGGTCATTCAGTAAAAATAAATGAGTAATTTATATCAATAACCAATAAGTTATTACGAATGATCAAATGAAACAAAGTCCTTGAAGCTCGCAACTCAGGTAACTAATTAAGTTCGGAATCCAAATTCATATTTTAAAGAGTAAATCAATATATGCCAACGTGCATACGCTGGAATGATGAAAGTGCATACTGCATGATTTATTATAAACATGGCTGATAAAATATACATATATACATATATATATATATATATATACATATACAAGAATTCACCAAATTGACCAAATTGTTCGATGTGAAGTCTGTTGACATTCACTGTCAATTCTTGTATAACATGTATTTTACTTTTACGTGATTAGTCATGAAGTCTGTGAGCGCTGCACCCAAGTCTTTCTCATAATTAACATGGATACATTTGTATTGATGATAGTATTAGCTATATATATATATCTAGCTCCTATATATAAATATATGAGTCTCTTCCTTCAGCTCATTACATAAGAACAAGCTAAGAAGCTCTAGCAGAGTAACAATGAAAAGAGGCGAAAGCTCTGGCGGCGGCCATAGTTCACTTGGTTACTTGTTTGGTTCTGATCAAGAGCCAAGCCAACCTCCAGCTTCCCCAGCAGCGATCAAAGCACCATGGGACGATGATAACACCACGAAGAAACCTCCGAATATCTCATCACCATCAGAGAAACTGACTGTCTCCAACAATTATCACAGAGCTCAAGGCCAAAACTCTGGCAACTTCATTACTGTGAGTACTGAAATAAATTCCATTTCTGTATATGCTTGCACTTAAGTTGACCCCTCATATTTATTACGGCTCTTCTAAATTTGTAATTGATAACTTTTGTAACTTCGAACTTTAAATTAAGTTTCTCTGTTGTTACCATTATTAGGACCGTCCGACAACAAGGGTTCAGTCAGCTCCAGGTGGAGACTCATCTCTTGGGTACTTGTTTGGAGACAACAAGAAGTGATATATATATATGTATTAATTAATTTGTAGGCTTCGTCTCCAACTTATTGGCTCATCAGAAGCTAGTATGTTTGTGTGTATGTTTGTTTAAGTGTGTTTCCTTGTAAATCTTGAAATAAGGGCTTTATTTTGTTCCCATAAGGCAGATGTGAATCTTGAACTATGGCTGCGTTTTAAGGTTACCCGTGCTTTAGGGTTTGGAAGAGATTTGAAATAACATCGTATCAATAAGCACTCGTCTGTACTTTGATGATCAATCATATAAATATGTCATATGCTAATCTAGCTACGTATGGATGCTTTCCGAAATCTAGCTATAACGTGTGCAGTAGTAATTGTCAAGGTTCTTGCTTTATTAGTTTAATATTAAACTCCTTTACTAGAGCATTTTTACAGAATATTTGAGATTTTGAGATGGCATAACTTCAGATGCTATAAAATAGAATCATTAACCATTCACACGGGCAAGTGATGATCAGTAAACATTAGTAAAATAAAAGTGTTTGTTCATCAAACATGTTAATGGTCGTTCTTTCAAAATTAAGTACCACAACAATGATAAAAAATATTGTTAGTCACGATTCATGAAGATCAACTTTTTGTCTAAAGCAAGTACATTTCAGTGAGGACATTTGATAATATTAAGGCATTTTTTTTTTATTTTTCAATGAAAATTAAATGTCCAAACAAATATATGACAAGGGCAACTTGATTAGGATATACAAGAGTTGTACCTGCAAAATATATGCCCAATGAGATATGAAATTTGAAAAGAAATTAAAAGGAAAAAAATCCAGGTCTCAGATCGTGCCACTATACATGGAAAGAGTCATTTACTCTAAAAATGATAAAGTAATTAAAACGAACATTTTAATACTAAAAGAATAGTACGCAATGTGATATTAATTAGGTTCGGTGATATTTTTACATTTTACTATGTTCTTTTAAGAGAGCCTCTAAGTTACTGTAACTTACATGAACAGTAACATCAATGTGAGTCCGGAATAATGTGTGTGAGTTTACCTTCTTTTAATATTAAAAAGTTGAAGGCAATATATTCGGTTTTCACGAGAAAAAGTCAATCAATCAAATTCTGTTTGTAAGCAATAATTGAATATGACACATAGCTAATTAATTTGATGAAGATGAGATTTAATTTACACCGTTGATACATGTGATGAGTCTAATGTAGTGCAACTCTTAATCTATTTATGATTACCTATTATACAAGATTACGATGCGACTGACGTATCAGTTAAATTGTGATAAGGATTTCGCTATATTACGTTAACGTACATCTACACATAGTAACAATTCCTATGATAGAGCCCACGATTGTTACTCTATGTGGCGTACGTTACGCTAACGTAACGTATTACCAACCTTGTGATAAAGGTGATACGAGGTTACAAAATAAACTTAGCCACCACGATTTGTGGGGCTCGCTCAGAACGTCTCTTTATCTCCGCCAATTCAACGGCGATAGGACTCATGCCACGTGGATAAATCATGGCCAGTGGGATCCACAATCCAAGCAGACGTGAGGCTGTCGTCTAGTTGATCAGTTATAGAAGGAAAGTGAAAGAAAATGAAACAAGCCGTTACATTTGAATCGTTTCTCTATGCCCAATCCCAAAATTCTACTAGGATCTTCTTATTAATGACAATTTAATTCCTTTCCATGTACACAATTTTCTCCTTTTATTATTTATGCTAAATCATAGTCATTAGAAACTCACTGAGCTTAATTTGTCAGATTGGAAATGGAGTTTTGTCTAAAATCAAGAAATAATCTCCATCCCCATGTAAATTTTCTCATATTTTCTCTCTCCCTCTCTCTCTCTCTCGCTTACCTAATTACGTTCTTGTCTAAATATCATCAAAACAAAAAACTATGGCAGTTTTTGAAATGGGATTTTCTTGCGAACTTGTGTTTTTGAAGATGATGATTATTATTATTTTTATTCAAAGCATGGTTCTGTTGTCTAAATTTTATTAGTTGTAGGTGTGTGTCTAACTTGTACATAATTGTTAGTAATTCGATATTGAATTTTATAAGAACCATAATTGTGCTATTGAAAGGTAGAGATCAAAAAGAAAAATGAAAAATAATAATAATAATTTAAACATAGTTAAGAACTATGATTTTGTTTTTTGTTTTTATTTATTCAAAATATGATTGTATTTCTTAAATTTTAAATTTTACCGGGTGCAAATGTCCGAATAACTTGTATATGGTTGTTGGCAATTCGGATTCATTAAAGAAAATGGGGTTTCTATTGTGTGAATTAATTATTTCTCCGATATTTAATTGTTTCTTCAGGTTATTAAAATTCTCTCAACGTTGTTGACATTGGGATTGCTTAGTCCGCAAGTAGCAGAATGCAGACCAACCAAGAATTCACCCGCCATCGAGTTTCAGGCACTAAGTTGCCGGAAACACAGCGCAGTTTTGACTGATTTCGGCGGCGTCGGCGACGGCAAAACCTCCAATACAAAGGCGTTTAATACTGCGATTTCTAATCTAAGCAAATATGCAGCAGATGGTGGAGCTCAGCTTATTGTACCACCCGGGAAATGGTTAACCGGAAGCTTTAATCTTACCAGCCATTTCACTCTTTATATTCACAAAGATGCTCTTCTTCTCGCATCCCAGGTATAATTTTCTTTCCGTTATCACTCCAGCAACTACTAGAGTTAACCAAATGTTAGTAATCAAAATTGACTACCAGTATCTTGACACAAGGCTCTTGCTATACTGATGTTTTGTCCCCAGACTGTAATAACAAGTTTCTAAGTTTTTTTTTTTTTTCAAAATTTAACTTCTTTTCTATTCTGCTAGTTTTAACAATAACAATGTAATTAATTGCATGTTCAAATGGACAGGATGAATCAGAGTGGCCTCTTCTCCCACCATTGCCTTCCTATGGAAGGGGAAGAGATGAACCTGGTGGAAGATTCAGCAGTCTCATTTTTGGCACAAACTTAACTGATGTTGTTGTTACTGGTAATTATAATTTAAAATTCCAATTTAAGCTGGTGTATATGGTCTTACGTCTAATTGTAAAAGTGCTTCTTAATAAGCACTTATCGAGTTCATTTTGCTGAATTTAGGTGGAAATGCCACAATCAATGGCCAGGGTGAACCTTGGTGGATCAAATATAGAAAGAAGCAATTCAATGTGACTCGACCTTATCTTATTGAGGTCATGTTCTCTGATAAGGTTCAGATTTCGAACCTAACTTTAATTGACTCTCCATCATGGAACGTGCATCCTGTATACTCCAGGTTTGACTCATCATGTGTTCCTTGATCATCACAATTTTTCACCCTTTTTTTTTCCTGTGTTTTCTAAAGATTATATGTGAAATTTGCAGCAATGTATTGATCCAAGGGCTGACAATTCGTGCACCAATTGATTCTCCTAATACAGATGGGATTAACCCAGGTTTGTTTTTGCCTTAGGGTTTTGTCCCTACTTCTCCTTTTGTTTATCATAATTGAAAATTTTTGTGAAATGATAATGTTATGTATATATAGAAAGTTGTATCCCGACCAATGCGACATATGATGGGGTTTCATCATTCATAAATTATCGTGTGTCACATGTTTGTATCCTACCAACACTTTGTAATAGAATAATGCCACTTTATATTGCAAAGTATCCCAACATTTTCTAGGATTAATGTGTCAAATCTGTGATTAAGGCAACTCCATCAGACACTTTAGTTGTTACACTTTCAAAATTAAGCTACCATAGCTAACTTTTCTATGCTATCATAAGAATCTAATATTCTCTCTTTTATTTCCAGATTCTTGCACAAATACGCGAATTGAAGATAACTATATAGTCTCGGGAGACGATTGCGTTGCAGTTAAAAGTGGCTGGGATGAATATGGGATCAAAGTCGGAATGCCAACACAGCATTTAATCATAAGAAGACTAATTTGCATTTCCCCAGATAGTGCTGCAATTGCTCTTGGCAGTGAAATGTCTGGAGGAATCAAAGATGTGAGAGCTGAAGACATAACAGCAATCAACACTCAATCTGGTGTTAGAATCAAAACAGCTGTTGGCAGAGGAGCATATGTGAAAGAAATTTATGTAAGAAGAATGACAATGAAGACAATGAAGTATGTGTTTTGGATGACTGGTGATTATGGCTCACACCCAGATCCCGGTTTTGATCCAAAAGCACTTCCGACAATTACAGGAATAAATTACAGAGATATGGTGGCCGATAATGTTACTCAATCCGCAAAGCTTGATGGAATTCGCAATGACCCTTTTACAGGAATCTGCATTTCTAATGTGACTATTAGTTTGACAGAGAAACCAAAGGAGTTGCAATGGAATTGTACTAATATTCAAGGAATTACAAGCCGTGTGACCCCTCAAGCTTGTGACTTGTTGTCTAAGAAAGAGCCTACTGATTGCTTTTTCCCAGATGATAAGCTGCCAATTGATGATGTTAGGTTGAACACTTGTTCTGCCAGTATCAGTAAGGCTTGATAGTATAATGTAATGCATTTGTTCGAGTCTAGTATTAATAATATGATAATTGCTAGATTTACTGTTGCTCGTGTAAGACGAATAAACAGACATTAAGATTTAGCTAATTCTATGTTGTTCTTGAACTTATGTTTGGGTGAAAAATGACATTTAATAGGCTTTAAAACTTCTTCCAAGGTGGATTTTCATGATCCGACTCATGAGCTCTATTTTCTTCATCATGTGTACTAATATCAGCATCGCATAAAACAGCGGTCTTATTCTTTTGCGGATAATTGTGATAAGAAGCTGCCCTTTTAATCCTGTATTCCTGCATTATTGAAGCAAACAGAACTCGAATATGTAGAACAATGTATCAGATAAAGCTACATGATCAGCTTCAGGGAGAATGAGAAATCATTGTTCTTACCTCTCTAAGAAGCAAGTCCCTAGGCTCAAGCATACGAAGAACATCTCCCATTTTAGGCCTATGTTTTATATCAGGATCAACACATCTCAGAGCAATTAAAATGATCCGTTTGAGTTCTTTTCTAGAAGGCATTTCTGGCAATTTAGGATCCAACACATAGGCAATCTTCTGCTGTGCAACCATGGATTTTAACCAGTCAATCAAAAACACCTGCAATTACAGTTCATTTTCTGTACATAAATAACCAAGAATCAAGTTGAATAATAAAAGGGTTAAAACAAAGAAATCTGTACTTGGGGCTGGCTGTAATCTACAGGTAATCTCCCGGATACAATCTCCATGATAAGTATTCCGAAGCTATAAACATCACTCTTCTCATTGAAGATACTGGTACGACCAGATAATTCTTCAGCTAAATAGCTACAAAAGCATTCAAAATCTAACTATGGTCAATGAAAACATAAACAGTGCTCATAAGCTAACTGATTGTGCGTCTGTACTAACCCGGAATTTCTCAATTCACATGACGTAGAGATACTCCATTCGGGACCATGAAGCTTGGCAAGACCAACATCCGAGATCTTAGGATTCCAATGGTGATCAAGCAGTATGTTACTAGATTTCATATTATGATGGACTATCTTCGGTTCAACGTCCTCGTGAAGGTAGGCCAATCTGCATAAACAAATTCCCTCCACAATCAGACTCGATTCTCCCCTGATCTGAACTCTGTTTAAGTTTGATTTAATTATATGAACTGATTGGTAATCCAACAAATGAAAAATAAAAATCACCCTTTTGCTGTTCCTTGAATGATCTTCATCCTTGTACCCCAAGTTAAAGGTTTGGCTTCTCCTAGAGATCCATGAAGCCATTGTTGCAAATTACCATTATCTACGTATTCATACACAAGTATCCTAATCAAAAGCGAATATCCATCAAGAGTTTTGAGTCATATAGTTTGACATTATCTAATTGATATACGTAAAAATTAAAAGTGATACCTGTTTTGTCCTTCAACACAGTATCCAAATAGCTTCACTAGATTCTTGTGTTTAACCTGGCCAATCGCCTCCACTTTTTCGATGAAGTCCTCTTCTTCGCTGACACTAATCAATCACAAATCATTAACAAATCAACCATACGATGATTAATTCAAATGAACCGACATAAAGCTAATATTTACCTGTTACTCATTAGCAGCTTGACAGCAGCTCGCATACTGTCCAACAAAATGGCACGATAAACGACGCCATTTTCGCCGCTTGCAATCACATTCTGTTCAGCAAATCCATTTGTAACGATATCTATCTCCTTGAGACTAATCCTGATACCTAGCCGCATCCCCGACACACTAAGTCTAATATTACCATTTGCTTGTGCCCTTGTACAACGATTCGTGCTAGTACCACTAGACCATCGATCAGAGAACATAAACTGAAGGTCTGGCTTGGAAAGATTCATCTCAATCTCCGACATTGTATTGCAAGACAAGAGCCTCCTGTCCAAAGATGAAGTGCTAAAAGTATTGTGAGGATGAACATGATTCTTCGGAGAAATGGGGTTTTTCGGGAGGCGAAAATGAGCATTGATGTAGGACTTTTTGCGACGGTGAAAGATGAAGATGTAGAGGAAAAGGATGGCTATGAATATGAGTAAAAAGAGTAGAGTCAAAGTGACAATTAATATCCATAATGGGATGCCAAAGAAGGAGGTGTGTTTCGAGAGCTTGTGCTTGAGAGATGATGACATGTTTGTGAGAGAGAGGTGAGATTAAGGCTTGTTTTGAGTGATCAAGTGACGTGGTTTTGATTTGTGTTTTTAGCAGGAGGAATAAGCGATTAGCTAAAATTCTTTGGAATAGTTCAAACTCTTGAAGTAATAACAACTAACTGCTAGAGGAAGCGGGAAATCTGGCTGTGGATTTGGTGGGGGCGACCAAAATCATCTTCAACTAATAATAGTAAATCAAGGAGGGCGATGCAGCACTTCTAGAAAGACAATAATAATACGGTCTTACCATCTGAAATCCCCCCATGTTCAAGTATTTGGGGAAATTTATAGTAATACTCATAAAACTTTTCTTTTTTTTTTTTATCTTAACATTTCAAAAATATTTCTATCAATATTAGCCATTAAAGATATTTTGAGTCCAAAATACCCTTCCCTCATCTCTCCCCCAAACTCCCTTCTCTCATCTCTCCCCCAAACTCCCTTCTTTCATCTCTCCCAAACCGATCCATCTCTCTCATCATCGGCGGCGACATCAACGCTCGTCGGCGGCGGCTTCATCTCTCACTGGCATCCAATCTCCGATCTATAACCTTCAACAAAAGCTAGGTAAGTCATTTTTCTTATTTTCATTAATTTAAAATGAGATTTTAAAATAATAATAATTATAACTTGAGAATAATGGTGGTGGTGGTGATGTTTGTGTTGGTTGGTAGTGTTTGGGAGTATTTTGGGGGTGGGGAGGGAGGAGGGCAGGTTGCCCATGCTACTGTCGCACCAGATCTGGTGCGAGGGGCTTGCTGTCGCAGTTCATGACACCGCCCGCATCTTACAGTTCGCCGGTTAACGTCCTCACCAGCCGAGGGTATTCTGAGCTCTTTACGACGACCAGGTGGTGGTGCCTCAACTGGTGGGTATACTTGCATCTCTTGAACTTCATCTGGAACTTGCCAATCAGCCACATCACCAACTGGCTCTACTGGTTCTGCATAAGCCATCGCCAACGATTTTGTAGTGTAAAATTCCGAGCAAAGGTTAATAAAATCCACCCGGTGTGTTACACACGCCGTAATTGCATGAGCACATACAAGCTGATCAAGCTGAAATACTCTGCAGGTGCAAATTCTCTTTTGCAAGTCAACCAAACCTTCCTTAAGCCCACCGTCTATAACTTGAAATCGATGCGAAGACACCGGCCGAACTGTCATTCTTTCAGCTATAGTTCTCCTCTCAGTGACTATTTCATCCGCCCATGTTGTTAGCCGAGTAATCATTGATTCAGCCACACTTTTCTTATCATAAAACCATTGCTGCATTGTTTTCCTAAAGTGATCAACAAGATGAGTAACAGGAAATTTTTGAGGTTCCCACATGAAAGAATTAACACTCTCCGCGATGTTGGTGGTAAGTATGTTGCACCTTCTACCTTCAAACTGAGACCTTGCCCAATTACACGTACCGACATTATTTTCTAGGTAATCAGCTGCACCCGAGTGGATCATCCACAACCCTTCAAGTTGTCTCTTAAATTCCTCGTGGCCATATGCTTTTGCTGCATTAATAAAGGCAGGCTCAAATTCATCCCAACGAGCTTTGGACATTTTAAATTGTGACTTAATGTTACCTTTGACGTGGTAAAAACAAACGCCATGAGTTGCATTATGAAATACTTTCAGAACGGCTCTCCTTATGGCAGTGCATCGATCAAAGATAATTACCAACTTTCTCAGTGACTATTTCATCCGCCCATGTTGTTAGCCGAGTAATCATTGATTCAGCCACACTTTTCTTATCATAAAACCATTGCTGCATTGTTTTCCTAAAGTGATCAACAAGATGAGTAACAGGAAATTTTCGAGATTCCCGTATGAAAGAATTAACACTCTCTGCGATGTTGGTGGTAAGTATGCTGTACCTTCTACCTTCAAACTGAGACCTTGCCCAATTACACGTACCGACATTATTTTCTAGGTAAGCAGCTGCACCCGAGTGGATCATCCACAACCCTTCAAGTTGTCTCTTAAATTCCTCGTGGCCATATGCTTTTGCTGCATTAATAAAGGCAGGCTCAAATTCATCCCAACGAGCTTTGGACATTTTAAATTGTGACTTAATGTTACCTTTGACGTGGTAAAAACAAACGCCATGAGTTGCATTATGAAATACTTTCAGAACGGCTCTCCTTATGGCAGTGCATCGATCAGAGATAATTACCAACTCAGGTCTATCGCCAATCACACCGTATAACTTCATCATAAACCATTCCCAAGCCTCATTGTTTTCTGAATCCATGATCCCAATGGCTAACGGATACAATTGATTGTTACCATCAAGGCATGTTGCCACGAACATGCTTCCACGATATAATCCCTTCAGATGAGTACCATCTACAGCAATAACAGGCCGGATGTACTGCATAAAGCCCTTGATGGAAGATCCGAGTGCTACAAAATAGTACAAGAAATTACCATCTCCATCTTGCTCGAGGTGAGTGACTGTACCCTCATTCGCTGTAGTTAGTACGTGAGAGTATTTAGGGAGCAAGTTGTATGACTCTGCAGGGTTGCCTCGAACTATTTGAAGACCAACTTCTCTCGCACGATATGCCTGCTGGTATGTTAAATGAACACCGTTTTCCTGTTGCATATCTGCTCTTATGTCATTCGGAATGTAAATCCTCTTATCTTGAATATATTTATCTGCGATAATATGGCCGACAACCCGGCTCCTTACTTGATGACGTCCATCAACCAATACATCATTATTACAAGTGTGTACATTGTCAATTCTTTTTACCACCCAAGGAACATTTTGCTCGTTCGAACATCTAGTAGCTCGAATACGCCATTTACATGATTCTGAACAACAGTGAGCCTCGAAACGTGTCGTAGTAGACCGTGCAATCTTGAAATCAAACTTATCTCTAAAGGCAACCTTGCGTAGTTGTAATATAAACTCATTCTTCTCAGCAAATAGCTTACCCACAGTGATATCATCTGAATCACAACTGCTAACAAAGCTTGGACCAACCATGTTCGAAGGCAAAGTTGGAGCAAGACTTGTAAGGGGGTCAATTCGCCTTCTCGATCGAACCATAGAAGGACTAGGTCTATTGCCTCTGTTATTCACAGGAGTATTGTCTTCACACTCATCGTCGTGCTGAAACGACGGAACATTCGAAGGACCGGCTCCTCTATCATCACCATCATTATTGAAAGGAGTGCCCCTCGTATTATTAGAAGGTTTTGCACAAACATTATCCCCCTCTGTCTCATGATAAAAATCATCATTATCCCGAAAATCATTGTTGTGATACGGAGAATACTATTGCTCCAATGACGTCATTATTGGAAATACCGTTGCTCCAACATCCTCTAACGTAACGCCGTTATCATCAATGTTGTCATAATTGTCGTGGATTGGAGAGTAATATTGCTGCAGCGATATTGTTCTTGGCAACACCTTTTCATCAGTATCGGGGCCAGACATATTTGCTCTAAATGAAGTTTCTGTATCGACATGTGGCTCAATACCTTCACTCGGAACTCGAGGTGATGTGGTCACGAATATAGGAATGTATCCAAAATTGGCTACGTCATATGCCATATGCAACACAACCCTCACCATTTCATCATCAAATATATCCATGGGCAGTGCACATACACGATATAATGTGTTACTAGACCTCAAAGTTGTCTTCATTGTGATACTATATTCATTAGCGTTTATTTGTAACACCTAATATACTCTTGCCAATAACTGATCAAACAGACAATTTTTCCCAACAAAAAAAGCTCGATTTTTACCATTCACATACTCCATACGGCCATCCTCTAATATCTCCCACCAACCATCGTAACACAATTCAAGTACAACTGAATCCATTAAGCCTGAAATTATAAATAAAAATTATTTGAATCCGGATCAAATTAATACAATTTCAATGAATCTCCTAGGCTTAATGCGACAGGCAGCCTGTCGCACCAAGACTTCGTGCGACAGGCAGCCTGTCGCCAGATTTACCCACGACTCAACGACTCAGTTCAGTTCAGTAAGTTCAGAAAATAACTCAGAAAATAATTCATACCACCAGTGATGCCGATTAGTGTTGGATTCAGATATATTATGATCGGATTTCACTTTTTCTATTGCCTTTTACCGTTGTCGTTGCTTGATGATTCAGAAAGTTCCGTTTGGTTTGACGATATTGGAGAAAGATTATTGCTTTTAATGTGTGGCCGCTTATAACTGAGGGCAACAATTTGAGTCTCTTACAAGTATACACAATTTACGTGACTAGTCACCTGTTCATCGAGTACTTTATCGCGGTGGAGGAAATGCCACTCGACTAATTCCTGCAATATGTTATAATTTTACGGATTCCCCCCCAAGTATGCTATTAATGCACGAATACAGTAATCGAATAAATTTAGACTCCTTTAGTCCCTTAATTATAATGTCCGCAGACTATACAGTATAATTTCAGAAAAAAAGATGGTGCGTAGAGCCCTCTTTTAATGGTTTGAGTTTGTAAAACAATCTTAAAAAGGGATTCTACACCATTCAAAATTTAGGAAATCGCTACTATTTTATATATATACACACACCTCACATTAATAATGTTGAAGGTTTCCCATTGCAATTGTAAAGACCAACAATGCTGTAGCCATCGGAGTTTCGTTATCAGAACCAGAAATATAAGGGCACGAGAGTGTGTCACCGATTTTATATGAGAGAAATAGAGCTCAATTTTGATAAAATACGGGCACTAGGTCTATAATAACTTGCTCTTCAACTCATTTTTACTTCTCCGGCAGGTTGCTGCTCTTGCATGGTTCTGTACATCACCGCAGCTATACAATTCAAGCTTTACACAACAAAAAGTATACAATTGACTCCAATGATCACCAAGGCATTTCTCCATCTGAGGCTCACAAGTCACAACTTTGTGTCTTACAGTAATAAATTGGATGTACAGGAGGAATATATCAATAAAAGCTAAAATCTCTATAATCTCCCATCCAACAGACAAAGCTGCTCAATAATGGTGTCGACATTGAAACCATCTTTACGTTCTCTCTTCATTTCACGCAGGTTGATTTCATAAAGCTTCGGCCATAAT
This sequence comes from Citrus medica, assembly GCA_002013955.2. Taxonomy (NCBI): domain Eukaryota; kingdom Viridiplantae; phylum Streptophyta; class Magnoliopsida; order Sapindales; family Rutaceae; genus Citrus; species Citrus medica. Next base: position 585,960 of record MKYO02012231.1, on the reverse strand, counting down.
TTACCCGTCACTGCCAGAGAAGTTTTGAGTTAACAGGTGCAATTCACCATGCAAAAACATCAATTCAGGGAACAAATTTAATGCAAAATCTGATATTGGACTCATTTTGCCTCTTAAGTTAAAAAAAAAAAAAAAGAAATACTTGCCATAACTACATCCGTTTAAAGGGTGGTTGAAATAAAATACTATGAGATTATATCGACTGCAAAATCTTGCTAGGCTTGAACAAAGAGAAATTAAATTGAAGCTCTTTACTAGATTACAGCAAGACAATATTAACCGAGGATTCATTAAGCTTCCCTTGAAACTAATTCACTTAAAAGAATTCACCCTAAAAACCTAAATAAATCACATGATAAATGGTGATAATATTAACTGGGGTGAGGAGTGCCAAAGCTTGGAGCTTACCAAAAATGCGGTTTCTGTTGCTATCCCATGCTATGCCATTTAAAACATCAATACCCTACAAGGTGATGCAATCTCAAGTTAATCTTTTACCAAAAAAAAATATAAATAAAAATAAATTGTGCACATCCCATTCGATTAAAATGCTTACATTATACCCAGCAGCCACCAGCCGCTCCCTACAAGAAAGAAAGAAAGAAATGGAAAAGTTAAAAGCAATTAACAAGCAAAATGATAAAATAAGTTACTAAATCCAGGATAACTATCAGATAATCTAATACAAAGCGAAAGGAAATTCAAGGCAAAACCTTAAATTTGGAAGTAGAACCCATCCAAGCACCACACCATCTTCATGTGAGATTCTAGCAATGCAATCAGTCTATACAGCGAGAATAGAAAATGTTAGATAATTGCTAGCAAATAATACCCAAATTAGCTCATATGTCCAATATTTAGAATTTCGTCTCTAACTAGGGATGGCAATTTTTCCTATTGGGATGGGATCCCTCAAGATCCCATCCCATTTGGGATAGGATTGAGACATATTTTTATATCCCAAATTAAAGTAGGATGTAACAAGGACAAAAAAATGAGTTCTGCCTTTATTTATGAGACGGAAAGAGGACCAACGGTAAAATCTCGTCTCGTCGTGTATATCCCATTAATAATATAATTTTAAAACTATTCTAAATTTTTAAATATTTTATAATTTTAACTTAACTAACGTTCAAAGTTGAAACCTAAAGACTAAAATTAAATAATAAAAATAATATAATTAGAAAGTGAAGTGTCAAGCAAAAGGCACAATTAAAACTAATAATTTATAACAGTAGTAACCCTTCAAAACTCAGCCACTTTCTCAAATTAATGGTGCACCATTATTGTCGACGCTCCTCGCCCTCGCCATAAAAAAAAAATTCACGCCTCCACAAAAGTTGCCAAGCAGCCACCTATGACCTCTCCACTACGCCTCTACCAGCCGTTCACCCACAAGATTCTCACTTTTCACCCTCCACACCATTAGTTAACATTCATTATTTGGCTTTTTTTCTTTTTAATGTTCACGGTTTTGCACTCTTTCCATATAATTGATATTGTTAAATATTATTATATTATATATGATGATCTAGTTAAAGTTATTGTATTGTAACGATTATTATATTTGTTTTAGTAATATTTGCTTTTAAAAGTTGTAACCTGTGATATTATTATTATTCAATGAGACAAATTTATAAAGGTTCTTGTCATCCCATATTATTATTACTGTCCCAATCTAGGATTAAACTATGGCGCAACTGTGGTACCATGCCACAGTTGCACCCAACTGTTGGATTCTCACCCATTTAAGTGGACCCCACTCATTTAAGTGGATCCAACAGCTGGTGCAACTATGGCACGGTACCACAGTTGCACTGTAGCATGATCCCCAAATCTATAGCTTTTGAAACGTAAATCTTAACATTAATGTGCAATGGAAGCAAACATTAAAAATGTTAGTATAAAATTGTATTTAAACATGCATATAGTCAAAATAAAACTATTATTAGATTATTCTACTTTGTATTTGTTGACGCTTCATTTCAATCAACTAGAAAATTGAGTAAACTGGATGATATGAAGAGCAAAACACAGATAATTTACATGGTTCAGCACTTGGCCTACGTTTACGGGAATCAAAAGAGCCAACTTTCAATAATGATTGCAAGGAAGTTTTTCTTTTGCTATTTGCCTCTGATTTTTTTTTTTTTTTGCTTGTCTCCCTCCATACCCCTAGTACTTTCTATTTATAATACAATTTTTTTGAGCACCTAAGTCGTTACTAATTCTTTATTTTGATCGATTTTTTCTATTTAATTAAAATTTTATTCAGAGTTTATATTTGTCTCATTCTCAAAGTAGGTTTTCGAATCTTCTAGATTTTTCTTCTTAGATTCCTAATTGCGTTTCGCTTCCTCCACTCTCTATTGTTTCATGCAGGTCCATGTTTCTTTTTACTTTGTAAGTTTTTCTTGGGTCATGCTTCTTGGATCCTAATTCCTGCTTCATGTGACTTTACTTTTCATACTTTTTACCTATACTCCACGTGAACATGCATACTTTGTATTCTTCACATGAACTTGCATGTCTTTTATTGTTCACATGAACATACATGTTTTTTATTTATATTTTACGTGCGCTTACTTTATATGTTCCCCAGTCAAGTGGAATGCATGTTTCCAGGTTAAGTTCTATAAACTCCTCTTTAATTAATTCTTTTACTTTTCGTGCTTTCTGCTCCATGCTTCTACTGAAATTAATTATTATACTTTTCATGCTTACTCCATGTTTCCACTTTAATTAATTATTTTACTTTTTATGCTTCATGCTCTCATTTTAATTAATTGTTTTACTTTTCATGCTTCTTGCTCAATGCTCCATGGTTCTACTTTAATTACTTATTTTACTTTTCATGCTTACTCCATGCTCCCACTTTAATTAATTATTTTATTTTTTATGCTTGCTTCATGCTCCATGCTCTCACTTTAATTAATTATTTTATTTTTTATGCTTCTTGCTCAATGCTTCCACTTAATTAATTATTTCTCTTTTCATGCTTCCTGCTCCATTTTTGTGCATGGATTTGCATGCTTCACTTTTCCTGTTATTAGTTGCCCCCACCTTTTTGGAACTTAATTTTCAAAGTTTAAAAGAGTTATTTCATCACCTATTTATATATCGGTTATTGCCTCTTCTACCCACCAACATTAACTAAACCAATTCTCACTTATAGAAATTGGTCTTCTCTCTTGTTCAACAATAAATTTTACTTTCCATCTCTTTTCAAGTTTTGCTTATCCAAATTTTCTGGTGAGTATTTACTATTGTTTCTCTCTCTCTTTTTTTGTACTTAATCAATAATGTCTTCGGATTCTCAAGATTTTAATATCCTCTAGAGGATATATATATAAATAAGTGATAAAATAGTTTTTTTAAGTCTTGAAAATCAAGCTCCAAAGAATTAGGAGACAACTGATATCGGGAAAAGTGAAGCATGCAAATCCATGCACAAAAATGAAGCAAGAAGCATGAAAAGTAAAATAATTAATTAAAGTGAAAGCATGGAGCATTGAGCATTGAGTAGGAAGCATGAAAAGTAAAATAATTAATTAAAGTGGGAGCATTAAGCAAGAAAGATGCAAAGTAAAATAATTAATTAAAGAGGAGTGCAAGGAACTTAACCAGGAAACATGCAATAAAGTCTAATGGAGCTTGACTAGGGAACATACAAAGTAAGCGCACGTGACGCATAAATAAAAGACATGCATGTTCACGAAAAGTATGGGTAAAAAACATGAAAAGTAAAGTCACGGGAAGCGGAAACCAAGAACCAGGAACCAGGATCCAAGAACCAGGAACTAGAAAGTATGGCTCAAGAAACATACAAAGTAAAATGAAACATGGTCTTGCAGGAAACAATAGAGCATGGAGGAAGCAAAACGCAATCGGAAATCTAAGAATAAAAATCTAAAAGCTTCGAAAGTCTACTTTGACAAGGAAACAAATATACACTCTGAATAAAATTCTAATTAAGTAGAAAAGTCGACCAAAATAAGGAATTAACAAAGACTTAGGTACTAAGAAAAATTGTATTATAATTAGAAAGCAATAAAGGTATGGGGGGACAAGAAAAAAAAAATTTAGAGGCAAATAGTAAAAGAAAATTTTCCTTGTATTCATTATTGAATAAGAAAGTCGACTCTTTTGATTTCCGTAGACATAGGCCAAGTGCTGAACCACGTAAATTCCCTGTATTTTGCTCTTTATATCGTCCCATTTACTCAATTTTTTTAGTTAACCGAAATCCAGCATCAATAATATTAATTCACGATTTTTGCCAGATTGAATTATAATGATTCTTAAAAGAAAATAATGTCAAATTTTATCTATTTACATTTAGGATTATTCAGGATAATGCGATGGACAATATTTAACGAGACGAAACTAAGACAAATTTTTTTCCCAAAAAAAAAAAGGGACAGGGTTGAGACATTTTTTTATCACATCTGCATAAACAGGACAGCACTAGAATTAGCAAATCCCCTCCAATCCCGTCCTATTGCCAACCCTATCTCTGACTAATGTAACTTAGCGATTGTCAAAATCCAACTTATCATGTTGTTACATATACAAGTGAACTACCAAAAGCTTGCAAATATGCATATGGTATGCAAGGCCATACCTGCCAAACATTCGCCCAAACTTCACCTTTTATAAATTCTAATTCATTGAGATTCCGTACTTCACGACCTCTATATCTGACAATATCTTTTCTGATGACTGCAATTAAGGCAACTCAAATTCAACAATAAGACAAATAAATAAGCAAAAATATCATCAGAAAACAAAGGTCAATTTACAAACCATCATCATATTGTGGAACTAAATAGAGAATGGTAAAATGGTGACGCCTACTAGTATGCTAGAAGTTGAAGCTTAAAACTCTATTATTTTAAGCAGCATTATTCAGGCCAAAGAGCCGAAAGAGTATAAGAAACAGAAATGGAATTGGCACTAACTGTAGTACATGAGAGAAACCTTTCAATGTTTGGGGGTCAATCTGATACAACATGGAACTTCCATCGCTTCCAAACAAAACTTTTCCATCAGTAGCCAGGCCCCAACCATCTTTCATCTGATGTGTAAATTCCTCCAACTGCAATGTTTTTCAACAAAATAAAATTATTACAGGTCTGGCACTCCAAGAAAAGTACACCTCATTGCAAAAAGCATTTCAAGGAGAAGCAAAAAGAGACCATCAACTACAGCAACAGATTGAAAGAACAATTGCACTAACGGCTAAAAGCTAGACGTCACACTTAACAAAATCCACTAAAGAAGAATACAAATAGAAATAGTAGAATGTTACTAAGTTTAAAATTGCAATTGAATCATGAAGAAGAAAGCAGAAATTAATTCAGACATTACAATGGAGAAACATTAAAGAAACAACAGCAAAACATCTCAGAGTTGCATTAACAGAGAAGAGGAATTTTTCAAACACATTAGATATATTTTCATAATTTACAGGTTTTCTCATCGGCATTACCAGAATTTGGTATCTAATTTGTTTTCTCAATCCATGTAGGCTCAATTGGATTGAAACACCCCCCACTCCTCCAAGAAATTTAAAGCTCACCTCCTCTTCCTCAAGACAAACAAACAGATTATTTTTATTGTTATTAATGTTACGGAGGCACTCCATCTCCAGTGTTCTATCCTAACATAATATTGAGCCATATTTGTGGGTTATCATTGCTTCTACCAATCTCCAAATTTTAGATTGATTTAGGTCCAAACAAAGAAGTCAGCAACTACAGAAGTTCAATTAATCAAATGAGATGAAGCAAAATGAGAATCTTAAAATAAAAGACATGCATAATCCCAAAATTTCACCAACCCCAACAGAGGAACAAATATATAATTTATGGAAGTTACAAGGTTATATAAAAGTTGACCTCGCTTTTATCCAGCAAATGCTTTCTACTCATTAACCCAAGAAAGTAACAACCAACCAATCATAAGAAAGAACAGATTAGAGAATAAAAAAAGGTGAAGCACAAACTTTGTTTAAATTATTTTGGTCATATATGAATCCAGTTTTCTGCAACCAAGTCACTTGGAACAGCCTACAAAAGAAAATAAGAAATTACTAGATTAGCTTCATCACTCTTTAGATGATACAATAATGTTACTGACTGAAGAAACTTGTTTGAATAACAGTCATGAGAAAGGATAAATCACCAATTTGTAGAATCAACAAGACAAACAAATTGCAACCAAACATTCTTCCTTACTTTTCTCCAAGAAGAGTTAAACCCTCCCCAAAATATGAACCCTCCATTTGGTTAATAGCTTCAACCTGAACATAGCAAAGGCAACGAACTTCATTAAAGTCTACCCAGTTGCAATATTACGACTCTTCAGGATGGACAAATAGTAAAGTGGTTCATCCAATAGAGAAATTCTAAAATACATCAAAGGTACCATGTCAGTCATACAACAAGCAAATGATGTTATATAACAAGCAAATGTTTAGTTACTGAGATATGATTATGAGTTATTAAATAGTAACTGATGTATTCTAAAATTCCTCCATCCGGTGATGCAGAAAACAGAATAGCTCAATTAAAACTGATTTCTGAATTCAATTAGCATGGCACAGGGAAAAAAAATGTGAACTTGAAAATTTGGGATCTGTACCTTCCCAGTCTCAAGTGCTACTCTCCGAACTGAAGACTGTAATCATAAGAGTAAAAGAATTAAACAAAGAAGGTCGAGCAAAGAATTATGAAGAAAATGTAGACAAAAGAATCGGCAATTTAAGAAAAAGTGATGATCTTACACGCCCATAAAGTCCAGTAGACTCAAACAAAGTATCATTTTCAGCATAAAGAAGTCCCTGAAATCAATCAAAAAAGCACTGTCAATAATTCTCAAATAACAATCAAACAAAAGAATCAGCAATTTTGAGTGGTTCAAAATCTACCGCTAATGCATTAACATGTAGATTCCCAGAGCTACGGTTAACTAGTATCCAGTTAGAGAATTCTCAGACGCGGTCGGCATTTTTTGTTAAAACCCCAACCTCGAATTCTCCGTACAAATTTGTCTTTTACCCACGTCAAATTTACAATATAATCATATGTAAGTAACCTAACCAATACAGTTTATAATTTTATTCGGAAGACGCATAGTCAATTTACCTGAGTGAATGCTCTGGGATCATGGGGAAACTCGTTCACGACTTGAATGGTGTAAATACTGGGGGATTGGTCAACGCCGGGGAACCTGATCCACACGTTCGACGAAATGCACAAGAGAACAAACCCACAGAGAAAGAAAAAAATTAACATGACCGCCGGGATTCCTTTGTTGTAGTGACGGAATCGAGAGAAATGATTAGAAGCCATGCATGAAGAAGAAGAAGATGATGACGACGACGATGGTGATGGTGACGGTGACGGTGCGGGCCGATCCGATTGAGAAATCGAACGCTTGCTGGGTTTTTTCTTTAGCGATCTGCTCCCCATGAGATATACTCTATTGTATATATGATCAAATGTTTTTCAGTTCAATTCAGTGACTGTTACGCGCGGCACGACTTCACCGGTCACCTACTTAAAACGCTCTTGAGTCAAGCCAGATGTCACCTTTGCGGATTTTGTTGTTCGTATTTATGTTTTTTTTCGTATTTGGAAAGTTATATATATATATGGCATTATTTCAAAATTTACTTGTATTGAAATTTTATTATTAGACACTACGATGCAGTCCCGATGAATATACAGGCTGGCTTGATGTCAAAACCAGATTACTTTCAAATATTAGAAAATCAACCTTGTTCGTACGGATAAACTTGACCCCATTTATATTTAAGCCTAAAATAACTCAAATCTATTTCTAAATATGATAAAATTAACGCCACCACACATGTAAGGTCGAACGAACAATTGAATCAATTTCAATTTTTTTTTGAAAATCGATTTGTAGAAAAGTATTAATCAACTTTAACTTTTTAATCTTAGAGTGCGTTTATGATTGAAATTGGACAACTGTAGTTTAAAAGTTATAATACTAAAATATTTGGTAAACACTAACTGTTGTATCTTAAAAGTTATATTAATATGATTTTTTACTTGTATAATAAAAATTTTATTATATCTTTAATAATTTTATTAAAATTATTATTTTAAATTTATATTTACTATATATTACTAATTTTTATTTCATAGTTATATTTTTTTTACAGCACCTCAATCTCAAACACATTCTTAATAATTTGGACTAAATAGAAATTTTCTACCACTGAAAAATTTGACAATGATGATATTTTTTTAACTTACAAATTCCAACAACTAAAATATCATTGTCGTCAAACACCAAAAAAAAAAAAAGAAAAAAGAACGAAGCTCCCATATATTTAATAGAAATGGACCCCATTGTATCTGGAATTGATATACAAACCGTTTTAAATTCGGGTCAATTAGAGCTAGTAAAATTTGACACGACCCGATTACTCAACACGAACACGACATAAATAAATGGATATAGGTCATCAAATTTAACACGATTATTAAATAAATCAGGTCCAGGTCAACACGATTTTTTTCCGTGTCGGGTTAGGGTTAAAATTCTTAACCCATTTACCCGATAAATGACCCAATTATATTTTTTATTTTGAAATAATTTACATATTATTATCATTAAAACTCAAATATTAGAGATGATTTTCTTTTTTTTAATTCTTTAAAAGGGTGAATATAAACAATATTTTATTTATAAAATTTTAAATACATTTAGAGCTTCAATAGTGTAAATGTGTAAAAATTAATAGACATGTACATTTTATAATATTGATATATAATATTATATATATATATAAAATTAAAACATCAATAGTGTAAATGTGTAATATATTGGTAGATATGCATATTTTATAATATCGATAAATTATGTATGTATGTATGTATGTATATATGTATGTATGTACATACGTATATATGATAGTGTGTAAATATTTGATGTAACTTTTTTTCAATATATAGATATTAAACGGGTTATTGGGTAACCCAATTATTTTTTTATTTCAGGTTTGGGTCTCAATATTTTGACACGATTATTAAATAGGTTGGATTTGAGTCGATCTAAATTTAATACGACACTAATACGACCCGATGACCCGTTTTGCCAGCTTTAGGGTCAATATCATGCGTGTGAAAGAAAGAGTTTAACGGTACATTTGGCATTTACCCAAATAAATGAACAATCATGTTAATTAGAGAAGTCTAGGAGTCTGAGTTTGTGGATTGTATAAACTCATTACTAAAATTGTTGGGTTTAAAATGAGTAACACCACCAGCCCAAAACAGACTCGGAATGCATTGGGCCCAAGATACAGAAGGCCCAAAAGAGGATGTCAATTACAAGGCATCAAGCTTCTTCAAGGCTTTAAGCAGCCCTCACACTCACACACAGCAGCAAAAATCTTCACACAATTTAATTTCCAATAATAATTTTATTTATTTAAGATTATCGGAACATATAGCACGGTTTTTTTTAATGAATTAGAGAACTTAACGGGCCACTTTGTTATTATGTTTCAAAGGGATTTAACAAGAAGATAAAACAAAAACAGGATATCAAATGCAATCATGTGATTTTTACGAAGTTGCTTGCTAAGGGTGTGTTTGAGATTGAGTTGCTGTACTATAAAATTTTAAATACATTTAGAGCTTCAATAGTGTAAATGTGTAAAAATTAATAGACATGTACATTTTATAATATTGATATATAATATTATATATATATATAAAATTAAAACATCAATAGTGTAAATGTGTAATATATTGGTAGATATGCATATTTTATAATATCGATAAATTATGTATGTATGTATGTATGTATATATGTATGTATGTACATACGTATATATGATAGTGTGTAAATATTTGATGTAACTTTTTTTCAATATATAGATATTAAACGGGTTATTGGGTAACCCAATTATTTTTTTATTTCAGGTTTGGGTCTCAATATTTTGACACGATTATTAAATAGGTTGGATTTGAGTCGATCTAAATTTAATACGACACTAATACGACCCGATGACCCGTTTTGCCAGCTTTAGGGTCAATATCATGCGTGTGAAAGAAAGAGTTTAACGGTACATTTGGCATTTACCCAAATAAATGAACAATCATGTTAATTAGAGAAGTCTAGGAGTCTGAGTTTGTGGATTGTATAAACTCATTACTAAAATTGTTGGGTTTAAAATGAGTAACACCACCAGCCCAAAACAGACTCGGAATGCATTGGGCCCAAGATACAGAAGGCCCAAAAGAGGATGTCAATTACAAGGCATCAAGCTTCTTCAAGGCTTTAAGCAGCCCTCACACTCACACACAGCAGCAAAAATCTTCACACAATTTAATTTCCAATAATAATTTTATTTATTTAAGATTATCGGAACATATAGCACGGTTTTTTTTAATGAATTAGAGAACTTAACGGGCCACTTTGTTATTATGTTTCAAAGGGATTTAACAAGAAGATAAAACAAAAACAGGATATCAAATGCAATCATGTGATTTTTACGAAGTTGCTTGCTAAGGGTGTGTTTGAGATTGAGTTGCTGTACCTTTTAAGCTACAGCTGCTGTGAAAAAAAACTGTAATTATGAAATAAAAGTTAATAATATATAGTAAATATAAAATTTAAATAATAATTTTATCAAAATTATTAAAGATATAATAAATTTTATATTATACAAGTAAAAAATTATATCAATATAACTTAAAAGTTATAACAATTAGTATTTACTAAACACTTTAATACTGTAATTTTTAAGTTACACCTACCTAACCTCAATCTCAAACGCACCCTAAATTTCTATCCAGATGTGGATCCACGTCAAGACCTGCAATAGCCTGGACCCTTTGTTCCCGCTAGTGCCGGATGTACAACTTCTTTTTCAAATTCATAAAAGCCACAATTATAATTCAAATCCAAAAATGTTTGAGTATTTTATATTTTGGCCCCCCAAAAAGTTAAATATTTTACATTTATTCCCATACTTTTATGAATTGTTTTAAAATTCGATGCCGTGAACTTTGCTTCTTCCATACTTTAGCGAGCGCTGATATTAAGACATAAAACCCCGACTGAACTGGCTGACAGACTTGTGTGTAACACTCGTACCCACCTTTTTTTTTTTTAGATCCCACTCTAACTAAAAAAAGCAATCAGGAATATACTTAATATCGCCTAATACAAAATAATTTTATTTATAATTACCAAAACACACACCAGGATAGCACAAATCGACGATGCTTGTGCGAAAATTCTGCAAATAAACAAGGCAAGAGTGCTGATTGTGTCTTTCATTTTTGCTTGCTAGTGCAGTAGTGCTTGCTGCTAAGGGTAACTGATAATGGTTTTGGTTATTTACGTATAAATCAATAAAAAGATAGTAACTAACGACTAATCTGTACTTAATAACGTAGAAAATGATCAATTTTTTTGGGTGGTTGATAATGTAGTGCGACTGTTGAGTTACGTTGTATAACTAATAATTCAATTTTAATATGATTGTGATTATAGATTTGATTCTAACTTAATTTGTAATTATAAATTCTTAATCGAAATGGAATTTATTGGGGTAGAAATGAAGAATTTGGAAAAAGATCACAAAGTCGAAGAGTTGTAATCATTTTCCTAGCTTAAGCATCTACATTTATAATTAACGTGGAATCCAATCCACCTCGTGTGGCATGTGAAATGTTCCAAAATCACGAATATAGCGCATCGGTTGGGAAGTATAACGTTACTATAGTGGTACAAAAATATAATAATTTCAATTTTATTGTCGCAGTCTCTTGCTTCCTATTGGTCCAGTACTCCATAAGCCCAATGTTAAAGAAAATATTAAAACAAAAAAAATTAAAAAGGTGCGAAGTCTTTCTTCCTCGTCGTAAACGGTCTGTCACGCAATGAAAAAGAACATTCGAGACTTTGTTAGCAGTTCGAACATTCTCGAATCCCAATTTTCTTGGCCATCACTAAAGTAAACTAAAACCAACTCTACCGCTTAAACGCCTCAAACCGAAACCGAAGAGGAAACGGCGTCGTTTAACGGAACACTCCAGAACCTCACTCTCCCCACTTTTCCTCGACGATTTCGGGGACCAAGCCCTCTGTATAAATGCGGATTGATTTCCTTTCCTCGAATCGCCTTTCGCTTTATCAAAATCTCTCTGCGCAAGCAAAAGCAAAAGCAAAAGCAATTCTCTTCAGTCTTCTCGTTTCCAAATTTTTTTTTTTGTTTATTCTTTGTTGTGAGGAAGAGCAATGGCGGACACTGAGACATTCGCATTCCAGGCAGAGATCAACCAGCTGTTGAGTTTGATCATCAATACTTTCTACAGCAACAAGGAGATTTTCCTTCGTGAACTCATCAGCAACTCCTCTGATGTGCGTATTTATTTTTATCTTGTTATTGTTCGTCGTCCTTTTATCATACTTATTTTTGTTAATGAATTTGTTCAATTGATTAATGTTAATGGTCCGTTATTAGGCTTTGGACAAGATTCGATTTGAGGGCCTTACGGACAAGAGCAAGCTCGATGGACAACCAGAGCTTTTCATCAGAATCATCCCTGACAAGGCTAACAAGACGCTCACTATTGTTGATAGCGGTATCGGCATGACCAAAGCAGGTATAATATTATATGTGCAAAGAAGTTGTGTTACGTGTTTAGTGTCTGGTTACTTCAAAATTGCATATTGGACCAGAAACTCAATCATATCATAATGTGGGAACAGTGTTCTGAATGTATGTTGATTTTGGAATTGTGTAGATTTGGTAAATAATTTGGGTACAATTGCGAGATCCGGGACCAAGGAGTTTATGGAGGCTTTGCAGGCCGGGGCTGATGTGTCAATGATTGGTCAATTTGGTGTTGGTTTCTATTCGGCTTACCTTGTTGCTGAGAGGGTTGTTGTGACTACAAAGCACAATGACGATGAGCAATACATCTGGGAATCACAAGCTGGTGGTTCTTTCACTGTTACCAGGGATGTTAGTGGAGAGCCCCTTGGTAGAGGTACCAAGATGACTCTGTACCTCAAGGAGGATCAGGTAAAATTGTCGAAGTGATTGGCTATTAGTAAATAACAACTTGTTTTGATTGGTTTCCGACTATGTTATTGATGTAATGTGTTGGTGTAATCATTTCGCAGCTTGAGTACTTGGAGGAGAGGAGAATTAAGGACCTTGTGAAGAAGCACTCTGAATTCATCAGCTACCCTATTTACCTCTGGACTGATCAAGCAAAAGCAAAAGCAATTCTCTTCAGTCTTCTCGTTTCCAAATTTTTTTTTTGTTTATTCTTTGTTGTGAGGAAGAGCAATGGCGGACACTGAGACATTCGCATTCCAGGCAGAGATCAACCAGCTGTTGAGTTTGATCATCAATACTTTCTACAGCAACAAGGAGATTTTCCTTCGTGAACTCATCAGCAACTCCTCTGATGTGCGTATTTATTTTTATCTTGTTATTGTTCGTCGTCCTTTTATCATACTTATTTTTGTTAATGAATTTGTTCAATTGATTAATGTTAATGGTCCGTTATTAGGCTTTGGACAAGATTCGATTTGAGGGCCTTACGGACAAGAGCAAGCTCGATGGACAACCAGAGCTTTTCATCAGAATCATCCCTGACAAGGCTAACAAGACGCTCACTATTGTTGATAGCGGTATCGGCATGACCAAAGCAGGTATAATATTATATGTGCAAAGAAGTTGTGTTACGTGTTTAGTGTCTGGTTACTTCAAAATTGCATATTGGACCAGAAACTCAATCATATCATAATGTGGGAACAGTGTTCTGAATGTATGTTGATTTTGGAATTGTGTAGATTTGGTAAATAATTTGGGTACAATTGCGAGATCCGGGACCAAGGAGTTTATGGAGGCTTTGCAGGCCGGGGCTGATGTGTCAATGATTGGTCAATTTGGTGTTGGTTTCTATTCGGCTTACCTTGTTGCTGAGAGGGTTGTTGTGACTACAAAGCACAATGACGATGAGCAATACATCTGGGAATCACAAGCTGGTGGTTCTTTCACTGTTACCAGGGATGTTAGTGGAGAGCCCCTTGGTAGAGGTACCAAGATGACTCTGTACCTCAAGGAGGATCAGGTAAAATTGTCGAAGTGATTGGCTATTAGTAAATAACAACTTGTTTTGATTGGTTTCCGACTATGTTATTGATGTAATGTGTTGGTGTAATCATTTCGCAGCTTGAGTACTTGGAGGAGAGGAGAATTAAGGACCTTGTGAAGAAGCACTCTGAATTCATCAGCTACCCTATTTACCTCTGGACTGAGAAGACAACTGAGAAGGAAATTAGCGATGATGAAGATGATGAGCCCAGGAAGGAGGTGGAAGGCGATGTGGAGGATGTTGACGAGGAGAAGGAGAAGGAGGAGGGCAAGAAGAAGAAGAAGATTAAGGAGGTTTCTCACGAGTGGCAACTAATCAACAAGCAGAAACCCATCTGGTTGCGCAAGCCTGAGGAGATTACCAAGGAGGAATATGCATCGTTCTATAAGAGCTTGACCAATGACTGGGAGGATCACCTTGCTGTCAAGCATTTCTCTGTTGAGGGTCAGCTTGAATTTAAGGCCGTTCTCTTCGTTCCGAAGAGGGCTCCATTTGATTTGTTTGACACCCGCAAGAAGATGAACAACATCAAGCTCTATGTTAGGCGGGTGTTCATTATGGATAACTGTGAGGAGCTTATTCCAGAGTACCTTGGATTTATTAAGGGTGTTGTTGATTCAGATGACTTGCCACTCAACATTTCTCGTGAGATGTTGCAGCAGAACAAGATCCTGAAGGTGATCAGGAAGAACCTTGTGAAGAAATGCATTGAGATGTTCAATGAGATTGCTGAGAACAAGGAGGACTATAACAAGTTCTATGATGCATTCTCCAAGAACTTGAAGTTGGGCATCCATGAGGACAGCCAGAACAGAGCTAAATTGGCTGACCTGCTCCGCTACCATTCAACCAAGAGTAGTGAGGAGCTCACAAGCTTGAAGGACTACGTCACCAGAATGAAGGAGGGCCAGAATGATATTTACTACATAACTGGTGAGAGCAAGAAGGCTGTGGAGAACTCTCCATTCTTGGAGCGGCTCAAGAAGAAGGGTTATGAAGTCCTCTACATGGTTGATGCTATTGATGAGTATGCTGTTGGTCAGTTGAAGGAATATGAAGGCAAGAAGCTGGTCTCTGCCACTAAGGAAGGATTGAAACTTGATGATGAAACTGAAGAAGAGAAGAAGAAGAAAGAGGAAAAGAAGAAGTCTTTTGAGAATCTTTGCAAGACAATGAAGGATATCTTGGGTGATAGGGTTGAGAAGGTGGTTGTTTCTGATAGGATTGTTGACTCTCCTTGCTGTTTGGTCACTGGAGAGTATGGCTGGAGCGCTAACATGGAAAGGATCATGAAGGCCCAGGCTTTGAGGGATAACAGTATGAGCTCTTACATGTCAAGCAAGAAGACAATGGAAATCAACCCTGACAATGGAATCATGGAGGAGCTCAGAAAGAGAGCTGAAGCTGACAAGAATGACAAGTCGGTGAAGGATCTCACGATGCTGCTCTTTGAGACTGCCCTCTTGACCTCTGGGTTCAGCCTTGATGATCCAAACACATTTGGTTCCAGGATTCACAGGATGTTGAAATTGGGTCTGAGCATTGATGAAGAAGAGAATGCTGATGAAGACACCGACATGCCTGCTTTGGAGGAAGATGGGGCTGAGGAGAGCAAGATGGAGGAGGTTGATTGAGGAGTTAATATATGTCATATTATTCTTGAGTAATCGGGTCTTTGTTATTGGGCAAAGGTTGTGTCGTTCCAGGGAATCAAGTGTACCTTTTGTGTCTGTCTATTAGTGTCTTGTGTCTTTTGTTTTTTGATTTGCAAGGTCATAGATGGTGTTTTTGTTTCTGATTTTCACCAAGTAGTATCTTGCTTATAGAGTTAATGTAAAATGAGTTCCCTAGCTTTACATCCAAGTCCAACTACTAATCCATTAGAATGTTAATTGTCTCTGGCATCAGCGTCCTGAAATTATATTAGCCTTGATCAATTGCCTCACACTGCCCTTGCAGGAACTGCTCGAACGCACCAAACATTCTTGAGGCACAACAGGTATGTCTAGCTTTGATCAGTTGCTAAACATACATTTAGACATTGGCACATTGCCCCGCGAAATGTTTTCCACTGCCTTTCGAGACTAATAATGATTCAAGTCAATTTGACTTAATAATATTTAACAATCTTCTCAGGAACAACCGTACGGTTAATGAGAAGTGACATGGTGAAATTTGCTAGCTGATGCAGGGGATGAGTTAAAGGGAAGGTCTCAGATTCAGGTTCACCCAATGGTAATAGAGTGTAAATACCAGACATATTTATTCGATCGAAGGAAAATTTTATGACGCCGTAATAAAAATTATGGTATTAATATGGCGATAAATATAAATATTAAAAATTATGTATATAATTAATAAATTTAAAGTAAAATTAATAAATTATATAAGATTAATAATTATTTAAAAAATTAATATTGTTTCCAGAGAATTTTAGTGAAAAATATTTTCTTTAGATTAAACAAAGAAAAATTATTCATTAATTAAATAAAAAAATTATGCTAAAAAAAGTAGAATAAGTTTTGTCGAATTGATTTAACCATAAATTCTATATGTATTCTAGGATATTTGTATTTTTTTAATTTTTATGATAATATGTATTTATTACACAAGTTAATTAAACACAATTATTTATCTTGTATGGATCAAGAAAAATTAAAATATAAAATTTTTATATTACTAGACACATAGATGATATATCAATAAAATTATATCTAATTTTGAGTCATATGCATACTTCATGTAGTTTTAAATTTTTTATTTGTACTTAAATACTATTTAGGTTGTTGAGGAAGTGCAGAAAGATACTAAATAACTTCATCCTACAACAACTATAAAAGATACTAAAATAATATTTCTTTTTCAAAATTCAATTTTAAAAATGAATTTCACCCCTAATAAAACATCACATGTATTACATAAATGCAAAAGTAGCATTATTCAATTTAAATACATAAGGTAATAAACATTATAATGAGTTTTTATTTTCAATTGTGATTTTTTTTAGCAATAACTCTCACATTAATTTAAATATTTTATCTTTTATTCTTAAGTTTTAGGCAAAATCTACAAAATTTATTTTTTATTTTGCACTTAATATTGATTTACTTATTTTACGTCATATTTGTAAGTTTTCATTTTATTTACCAATAATACATCAATTTACTAGTTTTATAGTAACTTACTTGTTTTACATTCCTTTTAAAAGTCTTATATTTTATTTCTCAAGTTTATGTTTTATTTCACAATTAGTATTGTTTTACTAATTTTATGCTATATTTGTAAGTTTTTATTTTGTTTATCATTTGATCGAGTAAATAGCTCTACGATCGGATATAATTAAAAAAGGACGTTAATTTACTAGTTTTATATTAATTTACTTGTGTTACCTTCCATTTACAAGTCTTATGCTCCATTTCCAAAATTTATGTTTTATTTTGCGCTTAATGTTGATTTATTAGTTTTATATTATATTTATAAAATTTTATTTTATTTACAAGTAATTCATCAATTTACCAATTTTACAATAATTTATTTATTTTACCTTTTCTTTACAAGTCTTTTATTTCATTTCCAAAATTTATATTTTATTTTACAATTAATGTTGATTTACTAGTTTTAAATTACATTTTCAACTTTTTATTTTGTTTACTAATAATACATCAACTTACTAGTTTTAGATTAATTCACTTGTTTTATGTTTCACTTACAAATCTTATGTTTAATTTTTAAAATTTATATTTTATTATGCACTTAATGTTTATTTACAAATTTTATATTATATTTACAAATTTTTGTTTTATTTATTAATAACATATTAATTTACTCATTTTACCTTTCATTTACAAATATTATTTTTAAGGGTTATTATCATTTTATTACTTCAAAAATTATCAAATATCAAATAACTATAACAAATCTTGTCTCATATAATTTTCCTACTATATCTTTATAAAAATATCATTTTACTATTTTCCGTTACAATCGATAGTTGACCCGTTAGTTCACTAGTTAGTTGACTAACAAAATATCAATTTTACCTTTAATGATTAAAAAAATAATAAGACAAATTTGTAATTCATATATCATAATTCCAACAAAAAGAATTATGTTGGTATTATATATCTATTTTAATATATATATTACAAATTTATTTTGATAAATAAGTTTTAAATTTTTTTTAATCATGAAGGATAAAATTAATATTTTGTTAGTCAACTAACTCTTATAACAAAAAAATAGTAAAAAAATATTTTTATAAAGATACAATATGAAAATAATAAAAGATAATATTTATTGTAGTCATTTAATATTTAACAATTTTTGAAGTAGTGAAATAATAATAACCCTATTTTTAATTTTATCATTAATGTTGATTTAAAAATTTTATGTTAAATTTACAAGTTTTATGTTTCATTTACATAATTTATATTTACTTGCGGTATTGATGCCATAACTTTAATCACAACAACATAGAATGACCCACTTATACGGAATATCAAAATACAACTGCTGTAACCATAATGCAAATACTGATGCGGGTTCCATTTAAACCAACAGCCATGCTGAGGAAAAACTGAAGATCTCATAATGAACTTAATATTGTACTTTAAAGCTTACAGAAATACTATAGAAAATTCAAAAAAGGCATTAGACTTGTTCTAAACACTTGAAACACTAATTTGGGGCAAACATGAACTAAGCAAACCGGCCTCAACTTCAAGGAAATCCTGAACCTGATGGAGCTGCACCATAGCCTCCACCTCCGCGACCAAAACCAGGTCTTCCACCAGAACCCTGAAGAACAAAAAGAACAGGTGAGTAAAAATATAAAGGTGGAATTAGTCAAGGCCAAGTTACAAACCGTTAGCCTTTTTCTTTTTTTCAAATTATGTGGTTTAACAATTCACATGAAGCAGACTAATTCACAAAACCATGATAATAAGAAGCAAGCTCTTATTGCAACTATGGATTACTTTACCAAATGTATATCTATAGAAAACGTAAGAACTTGGTGGAAGTAAAATTACCCTGAAGGATGGCTGGAAATCAGCAGGGGCTCCACCTTTGTCACCACCAAAGTCACCACCACGAGGACCACCACGGTACCCTTCACGGTCACCAAACCTCGGTCGGTCTCCATCAAAACGAGGTGGGCCCCTAAAGTAAAAAATTGAGAAACATTAATAACATACCAAGAGAACAAGAAAAATCAATTCAACAAGAAGACAAACAAAGTCCAAAATAGGAATGATAAATAAAGTAAAATATACCTTGGACGATCACCACCAGGACCACCCATCGGGCGACCAGCAGGCTTAGCGGATTTCTTCAAGGTAGCAGGAACAATTTCTGATGGAAGATTGAGGTAAGTCCTCAAAAACTCAATCCCATCATTCGTAAGGTACCAGTAGTAGTGCATCCACGCAAATGTCTCACGAACATACTCCCTGGATTTGAAGCTCTGCATCAGCTTAATCACCTGCAGGTTGGGAACATCGATTTCTGGGTGCTTCGCAAGATTATAATCCTTCTTTGCATAGCATACTCCCTCTGTGGATTCAAAGCAAATTTAATTCAACTAACAAGAATTGCAGTACCACATTATTTTATCAATTTCAGTTTTAACCGAATCAAGTTCTTGTGCAAGCCCAATCATGATACTAGTCTAGATATAGCACCATTTTCTAGAATTTTCTCAGCAACCAATAATATTTGGGCGTTTTCACTATATATTGTCAATCGACAAAACAATCACATTGAGCCAAATAGAAGTATTTACAACATGGTTAAAGTATCTTCTAATAGAACATGAAAAGCATGAGGTCAAACAAACCACTTAATTATGCATATTATGATACTTCACTAGGTAGTTGATTTTTCTACATAGAAACAACCAAAGAAAAACACATATTTCTCGGCAAAACAATAAGACACTCAATTGTATTGAGCGAAATACAAGTACTTAATACATAGCTATCATATTTCGATAAATATGAGATCTAGAAATATTAAACAAAACACACTCAGATTGAATTGTACTCAAATCAAGCCAACACAAACCCATTATTCAACACAAATAAATCGCGAAACACGAACCTTGGAAGAGGTACTTGCAGATTTCTTTGCGGTTCTTCTCTGGAATAATCTGATAATATAAATTAAATTTTTTTAAAAAAAAGTCACTAATAAAATTCAAATACATAGGTTCATAGGATACAAATTATATATTATGCACAATAAATTGAGAGAGATGGAGGCACCATGGTTGCGAAGTGAAGATTGAGCTTAGCCCTTTCTGTCAAGCTGCGCGAGGAACGAATGGCTCGTTTCAGTGGAAAGATGTAAGGGGATCCAAAACCCTAGAAATGGTGGTCTATTTATTTGGGGTTCTTTTGGACCGGGTAATTGGTGTGATTTGCATTGAACCGGCTTTTTTCCAATTAAGAGGGCTTCATATATTTGGGATGGGCCTTTCTAAAACCATTTAAGTTCGGCCTCTGAACAGAAATGATTTCTTTTTCGGAAAAAAAAATATTAATTTTTTGATACACTTACTAATATGTAAAATCTGAAATCCCTACTTAAGCTACTTTAGATCAAATTCAATTATAATACCGTATAGATTTCTATATTCACTTAATATCAGAGGAAAATCTGATTCACTCACATTAATAAAAAAAAATATCTACACCTACCCAATTAAATTAGTAGGAGAGATATCCATATTTCTATCCAATTAAGATGTCATTTGGTATTAAGGTAATATAACTTAAAAATACAGATCCTGTGAAGAAAATATTGATAATGTATAGTTAAATATGACTTTTAAATAATAATTTCACTAAAAATAGTTAAAGATGTTATAGGTTTTTAATCATATAACTATGAGATATAATTAACTTAGTTTTCAAACCAAAGCATCCAGTATTTACCTAATAGGTTAATGCTATAGATTTTATGCTATAACTACTCAACCATAGTAATTAACAAGACCTAACTGAATATTGAGTTGCTCATTTTCATTTACTTTATGATTGCGTGAGTCCTAAATAAGTGAAATTAAGTAATGTATTTTATACTAGGAAATGATTCAAAGGAAGATTAACTATTTTATATTGAATAATGATATAGTTATAAATTTTTTGCACAAATTATTTAGTATAAATTAATATGACCTCGTATGAGTAGTTCAATGAAGACATCACTTAGCCCACATGATTTATTTTTATTATTTTATATTTTACTCAAACAATCATGTAATGCCATATCAGTTTTATTTAAAAATAATTTGTTTAGGAGTTTGTAAATATAACATAACTCTTTTATGTTATGAGAAAAACATCAGTTGTTGCCTTACATAAGAAACATACTACTTCATTATGTTTCAATACATAAGTCAAATTATTTTGAAGTATAGCTATTTAACAAGTATTGTTCTTATTACTCATTGAAATAAAATTTAAGTAAGAGAATAAATTTGATAATTAAAAGATTATACAATGAATCTCTCTCTACCCATATGAGCAGAAAAAAATACACTTTTATCATTGAGATTCAATAAGGGATTACTTATATATGTAAGTCATATTATAATGATAAAAGCAAAGATATTGGAATCCGTTTATTTTTATTTATTTATTTATTTATTTTGCAATATAAACCGTTAAACTCATAACAAAACAAGAATCATAACACAAAAATTGTGTCTATATTAAATATCCTATTTCTTTAAACATAATCAAGTTAATTGCCCGATAAAATCAAACACTCAAAGACCATATTATTCAGAGAAAGAAGATTGTGACATTTATTATTTTGGATAAGACAACTGTGGTACTATGCTATAGTTGCATCCAGTCGTTAAATGTACTTAAATTGATAGGATCCACTGATATCCAACGGCTGGATGCAACTGTGGCATAATACCACAGTTGCACCACAAGTTTCCCTACTATTTTCGTTTGGGCAGCATTGTCAGGGAGATTATGTGATTATAAAACTGTCCAAAAAACTCAATTAATAAAAAAACTCATGGATCAAATTAATTATGGACGTAAATTAAACAATATTTTGCTATTGCATAAATATACACAATTTTTTTAGGAATATCAGTTAGAACCGTAAATATTTATATTTTCTTAAACAAAGATATAGTTTATCTATTTGTATCAGATACGTTCTAATCTATATTAAAATGACTAAATAACTCTCAATCTATATTAAAATCACCAAATAACTCTCATGCATCCCACCCATTAACTATTGAGTCCAGTATTTATATTTGTGAAATGTAAAATTAGTTGAAAATCACGTGGTGCTTACTTTAAGAACAATGATAACTAAAGCATCTTACACTATCACCCGAATCTAAAACCTACTAATCAATATGGACACCAAATCTTACAAAAATGAGTATCACATAAATACATTTCAAGAATTTACATCTATATTTATCTATTTAACGATTAATTTTAATATGTCATTTAATAGATTATCTAATGTCCAACGGGCAACATCATATAATTTAACACAAAAGGTAATCCAATATTTTCAATAGGAGTTTGTGAGTATGTAGAAGTGGTAAAATGGGATGTGATATGATTGCACTACATGAATGACAAAATGGGATTCGATATGATTACATGACATGAATACGACACGATTTTTCTGTATATATGTTAATAAATATTGACATTATTATTAATAAAATGGTTGACACAACACGACATGGTAAATAACCGTATCATATTCATGTTAGACTATTCTAACATGATTACACATTATGACATTAATATCAACTAATATGTAGTAATATTATCAAAAAAAACTAATAAATAAATAGAACATTAAATTAATTGCTCATCTCCTATCTAGGTTGTGTTATAAACTTATTCATATCATATTTAAATTATATTAACTTATATGGCCTATTTTTAGAATAACATTGACAAATTTGTTAATTTTAGATTAATTTTAATTTTTTTTCTATTAAGTATGCCAAATAAATCAATACAATTAACATGATTAATGAAAAGTGTTATATTAGTATTTCGATATCTCAACACCATGAATAAATAAGTTGTATCCGTGTTTGCTTAAATTTGACACAACATCAAACACGATTCGATTGCACCAATGTCCCTAAGAATAAGAGATCTATTTATTACACAATGAATAAGAGATATATATATATATTTATTATAAATGAAAAGCCTGTATCCTTATTTGAAGTTATGTACAGAAGCAAGGGCTTCAATGATAAAATACCAAACATTTTCTTTCTACTTCAACACGGCCACTAAATTAGCAACCGTACTATATATAGCAAATGCTTCTGTGACACCAAAAAAGCGACTGACTGACACACTGAGGTGGTGCTGGTGGCGGTACTTCCGCCTCTGTTAATTTTTTTTATATTTGTGAAATGTAAAATTAGTTGAAAATCACGTGGTGCTTACTTTAAGAACAATGATAACTAAAGCATCTTACACTATCACCCGAATCTAAAACCTACTAATCAATATGGACACCAAATCTTACAAAAATGAGTATCACATAAATACATTTCAAGAATTTACATCTATATTTATCTATTTAACGATTAATTTTAATATGTCATTTAATAGATTATCTAATGTCCAACGGGCAACATCATATAATTTAACACAAAAGGTAATCCAATATTTTCAATAGGAGTTTGTGAGTATGTAGAAGTGGTAAAATGGGATGTGATATGATTGCACTACATGAATGACAAAATGGGATTCGATATGATTACATGACATGAATACGACACGATTTTTCTGTATATATGTTAATAAATATTGACATTATTATTAATAAAATGGTTGACACAACACGACATGGTAAATAACCGTATCATATTCATGTTAGACTATTCTAACATGATTACACATTATGACATTAATATCAACTAATATGTAGTAATATTATCAAAAAAAACTAATAAATAAATAGAACATTAAATTAATTGCTCATCTCCTATCTAGGTTGTGTTATAAACTTATTCATATCATATTTAAATTATATTAACTTATATGGCCTATTTTTAGAATAACATTGACAAATTTGTTAATTTTAGATTAATTTTAATTTTTTTTCTATTAAGTATGCCAAATAAATCAATACAATTAACATGATTAATGAAAAGTGTTATATTAGTATTTCGATATCTCAACACCATGAATAAATAAGTTGTATCCGTGTTTGCTTAAATTTGACACAACATCAAACACGATTCGATTGCACCAATGTCCCTAAGAATAAGAGATCTATTTATTACACAATGAATAAGAGATATATATATATATTTATTATAAATGAAAAGCCTGTATCCTTATTTGAAGTTATGTACAGAAGCAAGGGCTTCAATGATAAAATACCAAACATTTTCTTTCTACTTCAACACGGCCACTAAATTAGCAACCGTACTATATATAGCAAATGCTTCTGTGACACCAAAAAAGCGACTGACTGACACACTGAGGTGGTGCTGGTGGCGGTACTTCCGCCTCTGTTAATTTTCTCACATTTTCTTCCTTTCCAAACACACGCATTTTACTGTTTTTTTTTTAACTCACAGAAATATTCCTTCGCTTTTCTCACAAACTTTCCGTGAAGCTTCCTATAAAAACTTACTTAAATACTCTTTCATTTTTTTTTCTCTGTTCTTCTTTTGTTGTTACTTGATCATACTAAAACGACTTAGTTTCACTGTGCTGATCAACACCGTTAGGGTTTGTACTGCGCACACAAAAATACTAATAATAATAGTATAGCTGTCTGATAAGTAATTGGACTTCAAATTTTTGAAATTTCAACTTGTAAGCTTTGTTATTTTTCCCGGGAAAATGAGATCAGAAAGTGAAACTGATGAGGATCAACGTTCACGGTACCTGTCCAAATTAGACGACGATACTTCAAGTTCAATGTTCCGCAAGTAAATTTTTACAACGCATTTTATTTTTAGTGCATTAAGTTGTTTTTGTTTTTTTGTTAAACGTTATACTGTTTGGTTGCTGAGAAAATGATGGAAAATGGAAAGAAATGATATCATGTGTCTGTTTTGGCTTTAGTGAGTTAGTGGAAGTTCAAACAAACGGATGAACTTCTGGAGTCTGAAAAGTTTGTTTTGTGCTTTTAATGCATTATATGAAGAAATGAGAACAGAGGATCCCGGTAATTAATGTTTGTAATTTTTTTTGTTTTGTTGAACAGAAAGTCAAAAATATTGTATACACGAAATGAGCTCATTTCTTTATCTGAGTTGGATTCATGCCAAAAGCTACCAATTGGCCTGGACCAATCGATTTTAGGGTAAGATCATAAGATGCTACTGGTGATAATCGGCAGTCCTAATCATTTGAGCTGTTTTTGAATTAGAATGTACTTGAATTGGATTATAATATTGCTTAATTGATTTTCTTTCTAAACTGTTGTAGCAGTGAACTTAGCATTTCTTGGACTGGATTATCGCATTCTTGTCATAATTCAGGTACTTTATACTGTCATTGACACCACCTTGGGTGAGTTACTAGTATTTCAATAGTATTTCAATCTATCATCTGTTTGTTTTGCTGATACATGATTCTTGATTCTGTTTAACAATGTATTTAAGTAATATCTATACTTGGAATATTTTTAATTCCCCAAGATCGATATTCAAAAACCATTCTACGTGCTCCCTTAAGTTGGAATATAAGGATTAGGCAGATATCTAGTACTTTAAATTTGGTATAGATGCTATTCTCAAGGTTGAATTTGTGTAAACGATTAGTTGATCAGCTGAAGTTATGTGACGAGAGTCATTAATCCAATATCAATTGGTAATTTATATTGATTTCTGTTATTAGTGAAGGTACTTTGTTATTGAATACCTATGTTTTTTTTTCAAGATGTATTCTGCAGTTAGTAAAACTCAAAATGAAATGCATTTTGTCCTTAATAATCTTGATTATTTTTCTGACACAATGTTCATCTTTCTATAACCAATTCCCAAAATATGAGGGAGTGGAAGATTTGTTTAACTTTTCATCTTGGCTTAGTAGCTAGAATATAAACAAAGCTTCTGGCTGAAATTGACAAATTGAGGCACCTAAGTACTCTCTGGCTTGATTTTTCGTTCTTCATGTAGCCAAATAAATGCTTATTGGTCTGTTTTTATTTGTGGCAGCACTAATAATAGACCTGACTTTCCTGATTTTATGACAGCACTGGCTTCTATGACTGGCTTTCAGATTAAGATTGTACTAGTGGTGGTGGTGTAGTGTTGAACATAATGTGTTCCCCAATTAACGTAACCATCCTACCTACTTAGGCATTCAGTATTTCTTATGAAAAATATGCCTGTTAGGCAATGTAAGGGGCTGAAATTATAAAGTTGAATTAATATAGACATGTAGGTTATTTATATGCTTGTTTAATGCGGTTTTGCTTGAGCTAAATATATTGCAAATGATGATGGCTTTTTCCACATAGATTCTTGATGACAGACCTGTGATAGTTACATAGTTGCATTAAATTTTTTTGTATTGGCATTGAGACATTCATAGTTCAATGCAGACTCTGGCACATATCATGGCTACCTGCCTCAACATTTGCACCCTAATCAAGAATGTGATCTTAGCAGAAGTGGTGATATTGCTTCTAATTGTGTTTCTGAGGCTACTGATTCAGTGGTTAAAGGCAGTGAATATCATCTACCCAAGAGGAGTGATCGGGCTTATCGGCCTCCGCACCTCTGTAAGGTATTGATAGTAATGTAGTAGAGCATTTAACCACTTCAGAAGATTTATGTAATTGTCGTTATAGTCCAAAACATAAGGAATAGATTTAAAAAGTTATATCCAAAAGGTATGGTTTATGATCAAAATTTGTTTTCCTTTCAGGCTAAAATACAATCTAGGGCAGAGAACGAGGACTTCTATAACAATGAGACATTTGGTTCTTCCGAGAATCTGAGTCAGGAGAGTGCAGGGGAGGAAAGAAGGAGAAGAGGTAAAATCTCTTTCCTGTTTTTTCTCTTGTTATGTGGATTTATATCAGTGGTGCATTTTTGCTTTTCTTGGTTCAGTCACCCAGACAGTAAATGCTCCCAACTGATCTTATATTGCTAATGTGAATCCCTCCATTCAGATTCATTTGAGCTGATGAGAAAGGAACAGCTCAAAGCTTTTCAGGAGAAGCAAAATAAAATTCTTGATGAGCATAAAGAGAACTTGGACCCAGAAATTGGCCTGCATCTGGAGGTTAATGGAAATTGTAAGAGGTTTATGAACAAATACAATGAGTCAGAGGAATCTGTGGCCTCTCAAGCTGAAGCTGGCAACCCTGCTGGTCATGCTTTTAACTCTCAAACTTTAGCATCCACATTTCTTCTTCCCGCAGTTCTTGAAAGCAGATCCCTTACAAAATCCTTAACAAGTACCTTCACATCAGAGGTAATTGATTCTGCAGCTCTTGGAAATATGAGCAACAAAGTTAATGTAAATCTTTCATATTTACTTTCGAACTTAAAATTGTATTCTCTTCAATGAATGCTTGTGAGCTTATTCATCATTTCTCTCCCTCTTAAGTGGAAATTTTAGTTGAAACAACAGAGTTTCTAAGTGATGTTACAGTTGATATTTCTAATGTCCCCTTTTTTTTGTTACCTTATCAGCCCTCTGACACTAAAAGAGATCAGATCAAGGGCTATGGGTTGCATTCTTCTGGTTTAGATGATCAGTTTCTTGGAGGTATGCTTATACCGTTGATGATATTCAAGTTAAAGTAGTTTGTTTTTAAACAATTTTATGTTAACTAGAAACTGGGGGATATTATGTAAATATCAATTTTCTAATTATTGCCAGTTGAGTTTTAGAAAATCTGAAATCAGTCTTTCATATTTCAATAGAGAAGGAGCCAGCTGGTGGCATCTCATCTGGTTACTTGAAAGAGGGTTTTGAAGTGCATGGACCACAGAATGAAGAAGTTGCCCGGCAGAACTCTGCAAATTTACCTTCAGGAAGAAATGAACCTGTTCAGACTCTTATGGAATCTACCACCTCTTCAGCCATTGATGAGATCTTTGAGCAATTGCATTATAGGAATAAACGGAATGTGACTCCATTAGTTCTTCCTCATGAATACTTCGAACTATCCACGCTGCCAGATCCCATTGAACTTTACTCGACTAACCATCACTCTGTGAAAGGCTGGAGTACTAAAAATAGAAAGGGAAAGTATCCAACTTCTGCTGCTGATTATGCTTCATCTCAGTACCTCTATTTGGAAAAAAAGGGGCTATGCCAAACAGACGCAGAAACATCTTCAAAGCTAAACAGGGAAACCTTAGATAAACTTTGTTTTTCCGAAATTGAAGGTAATGGTAACATGCTTAATAATTCAATACTTGGAATTTTGATAAGAAATTGACCCATGACCCTTCTTTAACAGGTTTCCCAAAGGATTCGCAAACAACTGAATTTTCCTGTATTCAAAGAGACTCTCTCGGCATGCTTACAAGGAATGATGTATTGAAGCCTCACAGGTTTTCTAATGAATCTGGATCCATGAAGATAAATTGTGATGGTATCATGTCCTCAAGCTGGACTAAGCAAACTGTAGCAAGTAAAATTGAGGAGAATCTATCAATCTCCGATGATAACCAGACCAAAATAGGATTTAATCTTGGAAGTGAACCAGCTTGTATGCATCCCAATTCAGCAGATGAACTTTTTTTACCGGATGAGGATAGTTTGATTACAGCGGATGACTACATACTTCCGCTAGAATCCACTTCCATGTCTGCCGGTCGTTTGTTTAAAGATAATTTGTTGACCTCAAGTTCCCAAGTTGATGTTAATGACAAGCTAGCAGATCTGAACCCATTTCTTGGTGATAAAAGATCTACTCAACTTGGTTTGGAGGGTCCTGTTTTTGATTCATATGATAAAATGGGCCTGGAGAGTTTTTATGCAGGTTTGCATACCCAGCATTGTTTCCCCCAATTCGGGCACTACCAGATGAATCCAGGGAGGGCTAATTTCAAATCTTCAGATGCTCAGCAAGTTCAAATACCGGCCTCGAATTCAAAGACCAATATTTACACTCCACAGCCACTCTGTTTCCAATCAAATGTGCTTGCTGATCCATTCCGACACCCTCATGCTGATCTAAGAAGGTTTGGTCATCCTACAAATAGTCCTCTGCCACAGCAAATGCCGGGTCCAAACGATTTTTCTCATCACCTAGTTCATGGATTTCCAAGAGGTTTGCCTTCTTCTCATCCCAATGGCGGAATGACTTCTAATGGTCAGGAGCTATACCCACCTCAACATTTACCTTATCATTATCAGCGACAAAATTATGGGCCCTTCAGAGTGCCAAACTCTGGTAAAGCATAACTTAACTGGCTCGTTAAGCTTATGATTTGACATGTTATGAAATTCTGCTATGCTTGACATGTTTTTGTGATTTGTAATTGAATTTTAAGATAGGTCATTTCTGATTGCAAAGTTTGCGTGGTAATTTAGGTCATACTGCTGGTGTTATCGGTTATCCAGCTGCAGTTGGTAAGCCGTTTCGGATGGAAGAAAGATCAAGACAGACACATCCCTTACCTGATGTTGGACGTGGTTCAGGAAACTTTGGCAAACAGGTGGACACGGGGTTTTGGTAAGGACAACAGCTGATTTGGAAGTACTGCGTATAGTTCAGTTGGATTACCTCATGTTCGCATTGATGTTTAATATTTTTTTTGATGGTAGGTGATGCTGCCTGGCATGAGTTTAGGAGCACTTTTTCGTTTGTGTATTTGAAAACAGGATTTACTCAAAACTTGGATACATAATAATGACGGCAAGAAGGGAAAAAGAATGGAGTCGAAACATTTCAAGAACAAATAGAGTGACATTTTTTGTGCCGTGGAAATGTAGAAATTTCCCGATTTGCTGGACTCAAGCTGTAGCAGCTTCGATGTTGTTTGGCCCAAAAAATAACGAACAGACCCCACAAATTAAAAAAAGTCCACAAAATTGAAATTAGTAACATACTAGCTCTCACTAAAATTACAGCTGCATGCCCAACATTTGCGCCTACAGCACAGAAATTACAGATACATTTACTACAATAACGAGTCAAAACTTGAATACAAAACAATCCAGCACTTTACAGAAATATCATCCCCAAATTACCTTGAACTATACACTCTAGAACTGTGATTTCCATCTCTTTTATATATATACATGAACCCAGAACAGCGAATCTCAATGTCAAATTGCAGCCAATGGTCGGACTGCCAGGATGCACCAGTAAAAACCTCTGTAGTGTCTCTTTACTAGAAGTAGGGCAGTTTGAAGCTCCCTAATAATCATTTTCCCTGACATATCATCATACCAGCGTCCGTACTTTTTATGCAAAAATGAATGAAAACAGAGTCCCGGAACAGTTGCCTAAGTTAAGAGAAGATTTGTATCCCATCACCCACCAAAGCAAAATAACATTCTTCTATTGGCCACCACTGAGGAGGAGATTGTTCGTACCACTATGGTTAGCTGTCTCCGGGTCAATCTCATACGACGACAGCAGCCTTCTCTGCATTAATATGTCGAGAAATTGTATTGCAATGTTAATAAGGAAATATAATAACTAATTTCAGCTCAATTAGTTTTTTAAAGAACGGAAGATTTGTAAAGCATGCTCTGTATTGTGAACCAAATGAAACAGGGAACGATTTAAGCAAATTTGTTCCACGTGATAATAAGATGGAGCAATGCTTAAGGCTAAGGAGCACACTGCCATCTACACACCACGAGCTGCTCGAAGACCATCTCTATGACAATGGTGTACATTAAATAGAAAGGGATGTAAAGTATGGAACAGTGAATTTAAATAACCAACTTAAGAGTTTATTGGAAGACACCTACATGATCCTCAAAATCAGGGCTGGTCAGATTAATTGAGAGGTTTCTCATCAACAACAGAACCTGCATAGAAGCCAGATAGATGAGTAAACATTGAGAAAATCGTAGTAACCAGGGACGTCAAGCTAAAGCGACAATGATGGACTTGGATTAACCTAAAGATCAATTATAAAGCCAGCAAAGCTTTACTTTTATCTGAAAAGAATGAAAAAAAAAAGTAAAGTTTTTTATGTAACATACTGTTTCAACATCTATAGGATCCATCTTTTTAAGTTTCTGCACATGATCGGAAGCATTGGGGTCAAAGACACTGCCGATGAAGGTGTACACTTGAGCAAAGTCAGGCAGAACTGCATCAAACAAAAGAGCATTAATAGTGCTAAGAAAAAAATTTGACAGAATAATGCACGAATTGTACTCAAGTGCTGGCAGCACAAAAGGATAGTTGAATGCCCAACCTCTTAATGGATGGCTATTATTCCCTTGATCAGTCAATTCCCCTGATACCCGTGCTTTTGGGGTACCCTCGGTACTACTGCTACGATTATTTGCCACTTCTGGTCCTGCAAAGCAGATATCAAAATTAAGAAACATGTCTGAAACCTAATATAACGGCCACAGATAGCATTAATTAGGTTGGTGTTACTGATATAACACGATTAAACAAATGCACCTTTTGACGAATGTGATAAGCTGACTGTTTGAACATTGTTTGTCCAGGAAGTTGCAGCACTAGCCATAGGAATCATAAGCATTGATGGGGAATCGGGCCTCAGAAAATGTCCAGGTTCTAGTTGAGGAGATGATGATTGGAAGGAACCAGACACTTGTGAGAGCACTGGAGCTGTCAAAAGCATCATACAGGATTTTATTAAATTTGCATAGTAACCACTAATAAATACTTCAAAGCAAACTCTTCCCACCATTTTTCGAGGCCTTTTGAGGATAAGGATGAGCAGCTTTCCTTTTAGGCCTGGGCGGAGGTAAATGTTCAGCTGTTCCATTCTTCTGCACCTTTAGAAAGTACTTCTGTGCATGACTGCGAATCTGCAAAGGAGTGCCGTTAAATTTCTATCACCTTTTTGTAGATACAGGTATCCATTAGTATATAAGGTAATAAGGAATACTTCAATTGTAGATTATGAAACAATACATCAAATCAGTCGGCACTCAGGAATTGACTGAACATAGAATGTCAGCCGAAGAACAAATTAGGAGGTATAAGTGACACAAAAGAGAGAGATGTGCAGATAATAATAGTTAACATAAAAGGGATTCTGCACTTTAAGGTACCTGAATAACCGTCTTTGACCCAATAAATGCTTCAATCTTCTTCCAGTCACGGTCAAATCTGAACAGAATCATGATAATATAAGGCCATCAGGAAAGAAAAACAGGCACCAGAATAAGAATTAACATAAAAACATCGTCTGTCTCTGTGGATAGTCAATTAAATTTCAACCTTAAATGGATTTCTCCAAGACAATATTCTCTCTCGCATCAATAAAGAACCAGTAATCCTGAAAGTTTTAAACAATATTTAGAATTGGTTTTAAAAAATGCTCCATTCATGAGGATCATACAACATACACTATTTAGAAGCACCTACTGGGTACCTTTTACTTTGTTTCCACAGCAGTTGCCCGTGCCTCACAATACAATGAATGTTTTCCAGAAGAAATTAACTTTAAAAATGGGCTTCTTTGATGCACCTAATAAGAGAATTAACTATTTGCGAATCCCCATATAAAAATTTGAGACTTTTTTCTTTCAATTGTCAATTTGAGTAATACATATTCCCAACAAATGGCCAACTCAAGCAAAAAAAAAAAAGGGTCAATTCATATAGAAAACATCCATTTTGCAAATGAAATAGCTTCTAATAACTTAATTAATAGCTAACATTTTCTTCCCCCTTTATTTCTTTTAAAAAAAGAAATAAACTGAATGTTTTTCTTTTTTTTTTTCTTTAACTGAATGTTTCAAATAGAAAAAATGTTAATTTTCCTCAGCTTCCCTCAAACCTTTTTTTTAAAACAAAAATTCAAAGTTTGAAATAATAAAAAACTAATGTTAACAAAAAATTGAAGTAACAAAAAGTAAAATTTCTTGAATTCCCTCACTGGATTTCTTAAAATCCAAATAGGAGCTAAACTCGTTTATTCTCACTCAAAATTTTCTCGACATCCAAACAAAATCCAATCACTTCCAAACTCTCAAACCCTAACCAAAAATTAGACAAAAGCCACCAAAAGTATCAATAACAAATACGAACATTCAACTGAAGCATACACAACTCAATTAAAAACCAAACAGTTTAAAGAGCTTCTAAACGAGAGGGAAATGAAGAGTTTAATGCATACTTACAGCTGAAGAGCTTCAAGGAACTTGTCGTGCTCGGGTTCGGTCCAGCTCTCTCTAGACTTGGTGATTGTATACGGTTTCCGGATCTTCTTACTCGGATCCTCCGACGTGGACACCGTTGACGTCCCGGCGGCAGCAGCTGCTGCCGTTGGCGTTGTAGCTGACGAGGCGAAAGGTCCGAGTCCGGGTAAGGCCATGCCATTAGGATCCAAGTAGAATCCTTCTGCCGGGTTCGGGTTTTTTGATACCATCAAATCTTTTAGTTTGGAGGTTTTAGTTTTAGTTGCACGACGAATCGAATGAAATGTGGATTTAGGCGGAGCGTTGGAGGCTTTATATGATCGGTTATGGGGTTAAGTATTCACTACTGCGGATTTTAGGTGGGTTTAGATGATTGACTAATAAGAGTCTGCCACGTCAAAATGGCGATTGGAGGACCAGTTTGCTTTTTTTTTTTTATTAAAGGACCAGTTTGCTTTTTTATTTATAATAATTAAGCGTGTCCATTAAGCGCACACCTTTGTGCCACACAATAGCATTCTTGTTCTTTTAATTAGACTTTTTTTTAATTAATCCAATTTAAATTTTATATGTTTCATGAAAATTATGTATGGGGATTTTCTTTCTTTAATTTTCTCCAATCTGAGCCATTAATTTTTCTTTTAAATATACTTCAAGTCCCTTACAAAAGAGTTAAATAAGAAAAATTTGAATAAATTTTTTATTTAACAAAAGGCTTGTAGTTCAATGGTAAAAGTATTATTTTAATGATTGTAAAGTCTTAGTTCAAAGTTTAATAGCCACATTTTTTTAATTCACGCATTTAAAATAAATAATTTTTTATTATCTTATTATTTAGAATTTAAAAGAAAGTAAT
This sequence comes from Citrus medica, assembly GCA_002013955.2. Lineage (NCBI taxonomy): Eukaryota > Viridiplantae > Streptophyta > Magnoliopsida > Sapindales > Rutaceae > Citrus > Citrus medica. The sequence goes on along the minus strand of MKYO02012231.1, from coordinate 551,626 downwards.
AGAATTTGAGTTTATGAGATTTAAAATATATTTAAGTGAACATTAAAAAAAAACACCCCAAATTGAATAAAATTTTTTGAACTAAACCCCCCTTAATTTAAGTGTCTGGGTCTATCACTGGCTAGATTCTCTAAATGGCTTGAATCTTAAATCTTTAGTTTAATTCGAGTCCTATAAAGAATTGAGTTTATTATTCTTTTGTAAATGATAATAATAGTAGAGCCCAAACACTTGTAAAAATTATTATATACGAATTTTGATATGACATAACAATATTGATTACATAAAAATATTATTAATTTCTTTTGATTATTTTATATTTTATTCGGCTAATATTATTTTACCACATCAATTCATATAAAATATTTGTAATCAAGCATTTATAAATGTGAGATATATTTTACATTTGTTGCTTTTACATAAGAGGATGACATGTATCTTATTTTTATTATATAGTAATCTTTCGACAATTCGTGATTTTATTATAATTATGAGAATTTAGACTTTTTGTTGGAACCCTACTTGTATTGTCATAAAAGTTTTATTCTTTTTGTGGTTGCATATTGCAAGTTCTATAATTGTGTGTTGAATAAACGAGCATTTAGCTGCAAAAGAGAATGAATTGTCTACCGTGGGCCGGGAGCCAGCGGAATTTATTCTCAAAGAAGACGAAGCATGGGGACATGGAGGGGAGAGCAGGGGAAGGGTCGGTCCGAAAGGTGACAGTGACGTTGAAACGATAAACTCCTTCGAGTGCCGGACACGTGGCGGAGATTTGTGCAGTTGACACTTGGGATCCTGTAGTTTTGATGTGGTCTCATAGGTTGATCGGTTTGGTGGCCAGAAACGATGACACATGATCACTAGACATACACAAATATATTTTGAGGCATGGAAGATATTTAATGTGGGATCCACTTAAATTGCACCATTGAAGATATTTATACAACGGTCCATTTCAATTTGCTTTTTTTGTGATTTTTTGCTTTGTCGTGCGGCTTGCTGTGAATAGTGTAGTGTTGATAGAACACTATAGTTTGTGGTGAATGTGAAATGCTATGAAATGATGGGCCTCTTTCACGTCAAAGTTTGAGGCCCAATGTGATTTGCATTTTTACGGAAACTGGATTCATGGGCTGAATGAGTTGAAGGTCCATAAGATATGATGTCATTCATATCTTTCTCCGCCAACAACAATAGCTATTATTTGGAAATTCTGAACTGAACTGTTCTCGAAACAATCGAAAGATATAAGGAAAATCAAATCTAAATTAAATTGATTTAATTTATTACGATTGTTATTAGCCACTTTAAAAAAATTTAAATTATTAGCCCGTTCGAGAGTGTAATAAAATAACTGCACTGTAAAAGCTCATCTACAAGTATTACCAGTTACTAAGGTGTTTGGTAATACTTGTACCTAGTCTTTGGCAGCTTAGCAAATTTTTTTTTTTTTTCAATTTCTACTCCACAGCTGTAATTTTTACTCTACAACTGCTATAACTTAAAAGTTGCAGCATCTCACCTCTAATACACCCTATGTTAAACAAATAATTCAATAGAATGATGTCATGTTACAAAAATCGTTCACATGATGCACATGAAATCACTCACCGTATCATTTTTGTTTTAAGATTTGAATTACATTAGGTGATGCTAATTAATTGATCCAAGGCAGGAATTATACCCACATTAAGCTATTAACTTTTAGAATAAGGGTATTCTTCTTTATTTTTTCTTCTTTTTTTTCCCTTATAGTCTCTCCTTATTAAATGAGTGGTTAAATTGAGTTTTGAATTTCAATGTTGAAAATTAAATTATTTTTTCACTTTATTTACGATTAAACTAATCTTTTTAATTAAATTTAAAAAATAAAGAAATACTGGGAAAGAAAAAGACAACAGAGAAGATCTAATCCTAACCTTTTAACTTTTAAGTAGTGAATATTCAGGATTGCTTTTGTCAAAAAAGTTAATTATTCCTCAATCCTTATATAAAGCAACTTTATGAGTCATGAACTGATGTCATTTATGGATAAAAAATATTTTGCCAGCATCAGTCGGTGAAAAGAAGCTGTTTTGTGATAATCACTTTACGAGAGAATAATTAAAGCTGTTTCATTCAATATAAATTCATAGCATCGGCTCATATCAATTCAGTTCACAAATCGATCCTTCGCCCTTCTTTCGTCTTCCTTTCATCTTGTGATCGAAATTCTTGGCTCTGATCTGCAACTTTCTTTTAATAATTTAGCTACAAAAAAAATGAAGGTAGCATTCTTTCTATGCAACAGCCAACAAATTTTGTATTTTGAGGCACACGTGGACGTATAAAAGTATGTTTACTTTTTTTTTGCCCTTTTTCTTTTTCATGAAAGAAAAAGCTGAATCCTTTTAAGCTATAGCACAAAATAAAAAAAAAAAATTGAGTTTATTATTATTTCCTTCCTCGTGGAATAAAGAGGTACTTTAATGTAGATCTTTGACGGTACCTGAATTTTGGTCAAAGAAATCAGTATTAATTGAAACACTTGAAAGTGGTAAGCACACGATGATAAAGTGAAAGAGAAGGCCGTTAACAGAGTCATGGGCCATACAAGGTTTTGAATTTAACTACCTCTTTCCGTGCTTCTTTCTTAATTATTTCCCGTCACATTGTTTGGATGCTGGGAAATTAAAAGAAACTTGAGCCTGGTTTTTTCTTTTGTTTGGTGTCATTTCTAAAAGGGAACGTAAAGGACTAGAAATTGACAATGATTGGAGATGTGGAACCAATAACTGTAGTCAGCAAACTGAGAAATTTGTTATATCAAAGAAAGCGATATCACCCATGTGATCAGCTCTGCATAGATAGCCTCAATTGGACTAGCAAAAAAATACAGGGTCAGAAAAAAAATAAGCTTAAAAATTTGAGACAGTCTCAGTTGTTCTCAGAAATTTGCACAGTTATAAAAATTTTGAACATTTAATGAAGTCGCGTGACTGCTTTCCATTACTTTGCTGGCTAGTAGTATCTTTTTGCAAGAGGGGTCAAAAATTATATGGAATAATATCTTAATATTATATTGGGTCGCGACTAATAGAGATTCGAATCAGGTAGAATTATTAGGATATCAAAACTCTCCCAACAAATATTTAACACAGCTATATTCACAAGTCTTGAACCGAGAATTTTAACTAAGTTAGTTTAACTTTATACTAATTGATCTACGAGTTTGTTGATATACACACACCTATGTTATTTTCACCTGTGTTAATAGCCTCCTAATGACTGAAATTAAGAGAAAATATGTAGCATATGGACAAATCAATGTCACATTTCGTAATTTAGCTACTGAGAATGGCATTAAAGAATTTCTTCTCGACTAAACAGAAAATGTAATCCCTCTATAGTGTGATTAACCTTAAGTAAGATTGCTGCATCTACCAGAGCCAGCAGGGGTAGATTCGTATATTCTGCATCTTAGTCCCCAGCAAATTAGGGATGAGAATTGAAAAATAGAAACTTGAGAAAGAAGCAGGCAAGGCACTGCTGTCATGTCCCAGTCCCATATGAAAATTTTAAATTAAAAAAAAAACACTTAATGAAATCAGAAAACAGCCATGATGATGTGAGGGGCCTCCAAATTTCAGAGTCCCAGAGTGAGAATGTGAATCTAATTATATAATTTGCACATGCCAATTGCCAAAGCAGCAAACTGAGAACTTTTTATTTTTTTTTAAACATCTCTTCCATTGACTGAATGGCGCCAAACGCGTGATTGACTCAGAACGTTCCACGCAGGCACTCGTTTATAGAGGGACTCGCTGTTGTGATTCCTAAGTCGTCACGTTGACGAAGACCAGATTAGTCTACTGTCAAACGTCAATGGTGACGGAAGTGTTGTTTCCATGAAGCTGGTTATAACTTTTGTAATTATCGCTTTTTGGGAAAAATATGACCCACTCTGTGCTTCCTACAGTGACGTAAAATAGAACAAACACGGTCCACTCCTCTCTTCACATTTGCACAGAAAATAGTGGCCTTTTTTTCTTTTTTTTTGGGGGGGGGGATTTTGTAGATGTGGCTTAATTTATATAAGTAGCCCAATTGCTCTATTTGGATTTCATACAGTTAGCCGGGTGATCAATGGCCAATTTGGACATAAATTCTCCCCACTAATTTGTGTTGTGAAAATTTTAATGTACTCGCAAGCGCACGAATCTAGAAATAGAATAGTGGTAACGAGGTCGATCTCACAGGGATTGTTATAAATTGAAAAGTTTAATTTAAATCTAAAATTAATATTAATTCTAACCTAGTTGACCAAATTGAGTTTCTAAGAAAATTAAATCAATTAAACTAAGAAAGAAATTAAAATAAATGAGAATTCAATAAGATAAGAATTACCAAGGTTTCAGAATCCACCACTATTCAACTAGTAATTATCTAAATATTGATTAATCCCCAATTTTAGAGTGACAACTCGAAATCAATCTATGTCATCTCATGGATATAACAATTAAGCCCAAATAAAATTAAATCTAATGTAGGTTCTTTTTCTGCTTAATAATATGACATCTAAGAATCTCATGTAAACATATTGAATAACAAAGAGTCAAAATTTCCTAAGCACTCCATGTAAACAATTTAATGAAAGACATAAAATCAAAGATAATCATGTATAAATTTTATAGATCCAAGCATAGAATTAATCGAATTTTAATCCTAACAATCAATCATGCATGACAGAATTGATGAAAAGATTTTATTAACATCCAATTATCATGTGAAATAAAAACCATAATCATTAAAGAACATATATAGGGAATTAATTAAATAAAAAGATAATTATTTCATTGAATAGGGTTTCATCCTTAACCTCAGTATAAGAAAATTAGCTAGACATACTTGAATTGTGAGCAACAAAATAAATCAAATCAGTTAGGGAAGCCAAATTTCTGCTGCTGCCGAATGCTCTCTTCCAACCTTCCTCTTGTTTCCCACCTCTGGCGGCTCTCCCTAAAAACCAAGAGCTTAGCTTTCTTATATAGCCTTTAAAATGAGCCCCACCTTATCAATCCTAAAGCCAAAAGACTTGGCCTTTTACTTGATTTGCTCTCACACGTGATCACTCTTAGAATTGCTTTAGGATTCCTTTTGTAATTATGAAAGCCAAGTGTGGGTCCCTTTAAATTGCTTCCAAATATTAGAATGCCATGCATTTGCTTCTCATGTTCTCGCCACTTTAGCTTTAAATTTCTTCTTTGTTTGCACTAGCATGGAGAATTCACTTTATTGGCTTCGGCTTCTTCGAATTGAATTTCATACACATCTATTTAATTTCTCCCATAAATTGACTTGATCTTTAATGCTGTCCATTTACTATTCTTTATGTACTTTTCATTCATAATCTCCAATTAATTCCCTATTCAATAAAATAATTCAATTAATTAAAAATAATAAATAAAATTAACTAGCAATTAATAATAAAGGGTAAAATATGTATATAAATTATGCTCATCAAATACCCCCAAACTTAGATTTTGCTAGTCCTCGAGCAAAACAAAAACTTAAAACAAAAATAAAAATAACAAAACAAAAAGTAAATCCTAACTAAACCACTTTCGCAGGTAATTGCGATTGCATTTAGCGTATGCAACAAGCCTTTAAACCCCTAGGTGGCCCTAGTGGACGAGTTATAGTCTCGTGAGGGCTTCAGTGATGATACCCACAAACATCATTTAAATAATAATAATAATAATAATATAATAAAAACTTTAAATAAAATATGAAAATAGCCTCAAAGATTGCATAAATTATATAGCTCAAAAAAAATTTCAAATATTGGCAAAGTTCTAACTTTAATTCAATAATCAATCCCATCTCTCTTTCGATTCTTGTAGTGTGTGTGTGAAATCAATTCAATCAAATCCATTCCCAAAATCTTCAATATCAACAACCTTCGCTTCAAACAAAAAACAGAGTAGGTCAAACTAATCTTATCATCTTGATCTCCAATTTTTTTTTCACAGGCTTTTATGTGCATTTTCTTTTGATTTTTTTTTCAGCACATGCACTTGATTTGGTTTTTCTATGACCAAGAATTAATTCATTATTAGCATTAGTAACTACTGTAACACCAGATTTCTTAGGAACAACTTGCACAGGGCTAACCCAAGAGCTATCTGAAATAGGATAAATAATTCCTGCATCTAATAATTTGATTACTTCAGCTCTTACCACTTCTTTCATGTTAGGATTTAGCCTACGTTGCATCTCCCTAATAGGTTTAGCATTTTCTTCAAGATGAATACGATGCATGCAATCTACTGGATTAATACCTTTAATATCAGCGATGGTCCATCCTATTGCCTCCTTATGCTCTTTTAGAATACCTAACAACTTACCTTTTTGCTCAAGATCGAGGGAAGAAGAAATAATAACAGGTAGAGTGTCAGATTCTCCCAAGAATGCATATTCTAGAGTGTCGGGCAGTGTTTTGAGTTCCAATTTTGGTGGTGCCTCCACAGATGGGCCAATTTTCTTCTCAAAATGAGGCAGTAGTTCTGACTTTGTCTTCCATTTAGTTGTGTCCGTAATTAGAGGTGCATCAAGTAAAGCGCTGACTTCTGCAATTGCACTGTCATTATTAAAAGATAAATCAGAATGAGTTAGACATGCCTCTAATGGATCATCAATATGGTTAGAAATGAATGAATCTTCTACTAATTCCTCTATCATATTTGCTTCAACAACTTCATCTTCTTCTTGTGGCTGCTTGGTAACATTAAAAATATTCAATTCCATGGTCATATTACCAAAAGATAGCTGCATATTTCCATTCCTGCAATTAATAAGAGCATCAGCTGTAGCTAAGAAAGGACGACCCAGAATAACTGGAGTGTGTTTCTTAGGATCATGTACATGCTGAGTATCAATAACGATAAAATCAACAGGATAATAAAATTTATCAATCTGTATCAACACATCCTCTATAATACCACGAGGTATTTTCATTGATCTATCAGCAAGTTGCAAAATAATAGGAGTTGATTTTAACTCACCTAGTCCAAGCTGCATGTAAACAGAATAAGGCAAGAGATTAACACTAGCACCCAAATCCAATAATGCTTTATCAAAACATTGGTTCCCTATAACACATGAGATAGTAGGAGAACCAGGATCCTTAAATTTTGGTGGCATTTTACATTGAAGTAAATTGCTAGTTTGTTCAGTTAAAAACGCCTTTTTAGTGACATGTAAATTTCTCTTTTTAGTGCATAAATCTTTCAAAAACTTGGCATAGGAAGGAACTTGCTTAATAGCATCGAGTAAAGGGATGTTTATACTTACCTGTTTGAAGATTTCCATAATCTCACCTGTTGAAGTCCCTTTCTTTACCTTTGCTAATCTTTGAGGAAAAGGAGCCTTAGGAGTGTAAACTGGTGGGCCACTCTCTTCTGGATCATTTGTTGATGAGTCTTGTGATGGAACTGGATCTGAAGAAGTAGGCTCAGATGTCTTCCTTGTTGGAACCTCCACCTTATTGTCAAATAATTTTCCTCTTCTCAAGGTCATAACAGATTTTGCTTCTTCATGCTGATGGCTTGAACTCGATCCAACTTCATGCACTCCTTTGGGATTGGGAATTGGTTGACTTGGAAATTTTCCTTTTTCTCTCTCTGCTACAGTAGTTGCTAATTGACCCAATTGATGTTCAAGCTTTAGAATAGCTTGAGTGTTTGACTGAAAAGCTTGTTGGGTTGACTGAATGAAACTTTGAAGTGTATCCTCTAAAGAAGGCTTTCTTTGTTGGGGTGCAACAAATTGAGACATAGGTTGTTGGGCAGGAGGATATACTTGGTTAGGAGGGACAAATTGTTGATTGGGCATGTTAAATTGTTGTCCTCCTTGGTTTGACAAATGTTGATTTTGTTTCCAAGAAAAATTAGGGTGATTCCTCCAATTAGAATTATATGTGGATGAATATGGACTATTGGAGTTTTTTTCATATGATTGTAAGGCATGTACCTGCTCAGAATAAGCCTCTGGATAGACTGGTAATGATGGACAATTCTGTGCTGTATGAGACAAGTTAGAACAAATAGCACAAACCTCATTAGCTACACTAGGATGATGATTCATGGATTGATTCAGAGCTAAGGCATCTACTTTCCTCGAAAGTGTAGCTAGAGTGGATTTCACATCAAAATCATCCTTAACTTCATATAACCCCTTTCTAGAAACTTGAGATAATTTTTCCCTTTGATTTGAAAAATCCCACTGTTGAGAATTCTCAGAAAGTGAATTAAAGAAATCCCATGCAGCCCCTTCATGTAGGTTCAAAAATCTCCCACCATTCATAGACTCTACCATATGACGATTTGACATGGTTAAACCGTTATAAAAGCATTGTATAAGTCTCCATTTTTCAAAACCATGGTGGGGACACTTGAGGAGTAAATCATTGAATCTTTCCCAACACTCGTAAAATTGCTCACCCTCTCTTTGATAAAAATCACTTATCTCTCTCCTAAGGGCATTTGTTTTAGACATAGGGAAAAACTTGGTGAGAAACTTATTACTCAATTCATCCCATGTACTAATAGATCCAGCAGGAAGTGAATTCAACCAAGCTTTTGCTTTGTCTTTTAATGAGAAAGGGAACATACGAAGCCTAATTGACTCATCATTAAAATTTTGAAAACGAAATGTAGAGCATATGTCAAGAAATTCCTTAATGTGCAAATATGGATCCTCTCTCTCTAACCCATGGAAAGATGGTAAAAGTTGAATGACAGAGGGCTTAAGTTCAAAGTGTGTTGCTGTGGTTTGTGGCAACACAATACAAGATGGTTGGTTGGCTGCAAGTGGTGAAAAATATTCTCTAAGGGTTTTCTCTGCTTGCACTGGTGGGAGTATTGGCAATAATCTATTTGGGTCATCCATGACTTGAGAAGAACTAGCTTGACTACTATCAATTTTCGACTCTCTTTTAACCAAACGATTCGTTGAATCACGTTCCCAAACACTCATAAACTAATTAGACAAGGAAAGAAAGAAAAATAAAATAAAATAAACCAACAATAATGAGAATAAACGAAATTTAAAACTAAAAGAAATCAAACAACCAAACAATGAATTTAAAGAAAAAAAAAATTTTTTGTGTTTTTTTTAAAATAAAAAAAAATAAATAAAAGACAACTTAAATTATAACTAGTGGAAGAATCAAATCAACCTAGATTAAACTGACTTTCTAGCACAATCCCCGGCAACGGCGCCAAAAACTTGTTGTGAAAATTTTAATGTACTCGCAAGCGCACGAATCTAGAAATAGAATAGTGGTAACGAGGTCGATCCCACAGGGATTGTTATAAATTGAAAAGTTTAATTTAAATCTAAAATTAATATTAATTCTAACCTAGTTGACCAAATTGAGTTTCTAAGAAAATTAAATCAATTAAACTAAGAAAGAAATTAAAATAAATGAGAATTCAATAAGATAAGAATTACCAAGGTTTCAGAATCCACCACTATTCAACTAGTAATTATCTAAATATTGATTAATCCCCAATTTTAGAGTGACAACTCGAAATCAATCTATGTCATCTCATGGATATAACAATTAAGCCCAAATAAAATTAAATCTAATGTAGGTTCTTTTTCTGCTTAATAATATGACATCTAAGAATCTCATGTAAACATATTGAATAACAAAGAGTCAAAATTTCCTAAGCACTCCATGTAAACAATTTAATGAAAGACATAAAATCAAAGATAATCATGTATAAATTTTATAGATCCAAGCATAGAATTAATCGAATTTTAATCCTAACAATCAATAATGCATGACAGAATTGATGAAAAGATTTTATTAACATCCAATTATCATGTGAAATAAAAACCATAATCATTAAAGAACATATATAGGGAATTAATTAAATAAAAAGATAATTATTTCATTGAATAGGGTTTCATCCTTAACCTCAGTATAAGAAAATTAGCTAGACATACTTGAATTGTGAGCAACAAAATAAATCAAATCAGTTAGGGAAGCCAAATTTCTGCTGCTGCCGAATGCTCTCTTCCAACCTTCCTCTTGTTTCCCACCTCTGGCGGCTCTCCCTAAAAACCAAGAGCTTAGCTTTCTTATATAGTCTTTAAAATGGGCCCCACCTTATCAATCCTAAAGCCAAAAGACTTGGTCTTTTACTTAATTTGCTCTCACACGTGATCACTCTTAGAATTGCTTTAGGATTCCTTTTGTAATTATGAAAGCCAAGTGTGGGTCCCTTTAAATTGCTTCCAAATATTAGAATGCCATGCATTTGCTTCTCATGTTCTCGCCACTTTAGCTTTAAATTTCTTCTTTGTTTGCACTAGCATGGAGAATTCACTTTATTGGCTTCGGCTTCTTCGAATTGAATTTCATACACATCTATTTAATTTCTCCCATAAATTGACTTGATCTTTAATGCTGTCCATTTACTATTCTTTATGTACTTTTCATTCATAATCTCCAATTAATTCCCTATTCAATAAAATAATTCAATTAATTAAAAATAATAAATAAAATTAACTAGCAATTAATAATAAAGGGTAAAATATGTATATAAATTATGCTCATCAATTTGTTTACACACAAACAGTTAGCAGGGTGATCAATATCATGAGAATTTGATCGGCGTCGGAAAAATAACGAAATTTTTGAGCACTCAATTCATGAGTAATCGATAGACCATTAAGATGTGATTCAAGTTATTTAGGGGTGTTTATGTTTAAAATATCTATTTTTACCTACTAAATAAGAAGGATTATAATTTTATCATGATCTGATCTCTTTTTAAATAAAAATATATGTGAGTGATTGATAGTTAATAAAAATAAAAAATAAAAGAGTTAGATCCTACCCACACATCATTACTTGAAGATACATAACATAAGATTTTTAAAAACTCATGAAAACTTAGATTAGGAGAGGATTTTTATCCAAATAAGAAAGCATTCAATGATTACTTTTTGTAAAATTATCTTTAATTTATTACTCATAGATTGAACACTCGATATGCTGATCACCTATCAATTGGGCGCTTTGCCTGTTAATTGCATGTACACAATCTATTGATTACTTGTTTGACAGAGTAATTCGGGACACTTACATATGAAATGCCCATTTTTCACCACAACAGTAAGAGACTAGAGATATAGTAAATGAGCTGCTTTCTTTTATAAATTAGACCAAAGTTTCTGCTAGTTCTAAATAGTTCCCAAAAACAAAAGCCCTTTTTAACTTCAAAAAGAACCATACAATCACATTGTTACAAATAGAGGTGGTAAAAATATATGTTCGGTCCGGATCCGGACCGTATTCAAGTGTTGTGTATGTATGAAGCCGGGTCGGTCTTGAGCATCACTTGATAAACTCAGAACTCGAATTTTATTAAAAAAATATTATAAAATATATATTATTTTAAATATTTATATTTATTTAACTCATTTATTATACATATATAAAGTTTTAAACACTTAAAATTTATATTTTTATGTCTAATTTTATTAAAATAAATTTAAAACTTATAAGATTACCAAAAAATAAAAAAAATATATACACATATAATATTAAAAAATATAAATTTAAATACTCAGATTAAAATCCGACCCAGACTCAGACTCAGACTCAAATCAATTATATCCAAATAGAATCCGATCATTGTAATATCCGAACCCGATCCAAAATTTTGCCATCTCTAATTACAAACGCGGTGCTTTTCAGGTTACCCCCCAAAATCTAGCGGCCTTTATTCATTTTTGGGTCCTACATGCACAACAGTTGCGTTTGCGTTTATTGACCATAAACCATTTTTTTTTTCCCTAAAGTCTCTCTCCTTGTTGTGGATTGACTCAGCAGACTCCACTTGTTTTCATTCAATATAAATTCACAGCATTGGCTATTGCCTCAAAACCAATTTGTGCGCATCCATTGCTCTTCTCAAGGCCACTTTCTGCCTCTTCCCCTCCTTTTCTAACAAATATACATCTGTCTTGGATCTGTATCTGGCTATCTGCCCCCTTTCTCGATCACTTTTGCTTATATCACTCTAAAAGCATAAAAAATGAAGGTGAGATTTTTATTTCTGCTCCAGATTTTTTATTCTTTTGTAGTCACCACATATAGATCTTTAACGGTATATGATCTTTGTTTTGTTTCAGAAAGCAGTGTTGAAACTTGGAGTACACGATGATAAAGAAAAGAAGAAAGCCATGAAGACAGTCTCTGGCCTTGCAGGTATATTAATTTTAACCTTTTCTTTTTTTTTAATTAATTAATTGATTAATTACTGTCATATATTGAACACCCAGATGATAAATTTTGTACTTTTTTTTTTTTCTGAAGGGGTGGATTCAATTTCAATGGACATGAAGGAGAAGAAACTGACAGTGATTGGGGACATTGATCCGGTGAGTATAGTGAGCAAGCTGAGGAAGCTGTGTCACACAGAGATACTGTCTGTGGGGCCTGCAAAAGAGCCTGAGAAGAAGAAGGAGGAGCCCAAGAAAGAGGAGGCAAAGAAGGACGATAAGAAGAAAGAGGAGCCTAAAAAGGATGATGTGGCCGAGCTTGTCAAGGCTTACAAGGCTTACAATCCTCACATGACAACTTATTATCATGTTAGAAGCGCAGAGGAAGATCCTAATGCTTGTGTTATTTGCTGAACTATGAGGTACCACTAGAAGAATGAAGGATCAAAAATAAATTATAAAGAGAAGAAACTAGTGTGTGTTTTTTTTTTATTTTTTTATTTTGGGTGAACAGTACAGTACTGAGAAATTTAATGATGGGTTAATTCATGTTCCTTGTTTCGCAATATGTAAAATTTTGTTAGTGATGTTTGCCGAAATATCAAATTTTGTTGGTGATATTTTCATTCATGGATCATATATTTAGTTGTTTTGGGTTTTTTTTTTTTGTTTAATACATATTGTTAACGTGGGGATTTGGCATTATAGAATTGCTTTGCTGGCTTGTGTCTTGTTGCAAGAGGGTTCAAGTAGTCCGGATCATCTCATGTAAGTGCTTTGGAATCATCTGTTTGTCTATTTGTTTACTAGATGATGATTCAAAATTTGGCTAGGCATATTTTGTCATTGGCTCCCTTAAGTTATATTTAAAGAAACCAAAAACCAAGATAAAAATAAGATATTGATTCCATATAACCCACTCACATGTGATTCATTTTTACACTATTTTTGTCGGTTTTAAGTTAAAAAAATAAAATAATTTAATCATTTGGATTCCAACACGAGATCTTAGCTTCGATACTGAAATACTGAATGAGTTTGAATCATTTAAATCAAAGGCCTAAACTATTAGGTAAGCATATTATAAGTGCAACTTGAATGCCTCAAGATTTTTTATTAGACCGAGTCCTTAGACCTAGCTTGAATTAGTCCAAGTTCAAATGAAATTTGCTTCCTTTTGATAATGACGATATGTCTATCAAGACTCAAACAGCAACCAGACGGGAGTAGCCATTCCGCTTACCCCATGCTTGAATATGACTTTTCCTGTCCGCTTTCTAACGCATGCATATGGACAGACCAATTTTGGCCGGCCTAATTCTCTTCGTTTTTATTCATCTGTTTGTTCTCTTCTCTTAAATTTGATTCTTGGTGACTTCAATGTAACGGTTGTGTTAATCTCAAGAGGAGGAAAGGCCCAAAGCCGGCACTCGACGCTTGGTTGATTCGCGAGAACATTGCCAATCATTTTCGACTTTTTTAATTTCTGAGTCTTTGGTAATTAATCAAGGTGACGCCAACAAAAACAAACAAATAATAATCTTAATTAACGGGCAAGTTGTGAACTCCATCGACTCTGCGTTGCGTACAAACAACTTACTTAAATATAACTAATCAAACAATTGAAGTGGCCGTCTATGCTGAAAATTTATAGGCTGTATTTGTTGTCTTTTGGGGTTCATTTTGTTTGAAAATTTTACTATTTGTCATGAGTTCAATCTTCTGGAGTCATTTCTCAGAAATCAAAGAAGGCGGCCCGCCATTCTGTAGCAGGGCAGAATTGCATCTTGACAGAGTCTTGCCCAGAGAGTCTTTGTAGCTTAATTCAAGACAGAAAATGATTGAATTTGGAAAAAAAAAACTACGGCCTTTATTTGGTGTGATGTCATGAATCAAAGCATTATTGGTATGGAGCTTTATTATGAAGAAAATTTCAACACAAATTGTTTCTATGAGGCGTCACGTTAAGTGATTGTGACTGCTAGTTAAACGTAAGGTTCTTTTCTTCTGCAAACGTCACTAATTTTCTTTTTTCTCCTTAATTTGAACATATAATTGTTAAAAGAAAAAATACTTCTAATGTCGTAGAACACGATTATACAAAGAGTTCTTTATATGTTTCTAACAAGAAGCGAATATTCACAAATGAAGAACATTTCTGAGAAACTGATGGAGAATTTATTGATAAAAGTATTCACAATACAGTGAGTAAATAACAATTATAATAATAATCTGATATCACATTATAGTGAGAGACACTATCCTAATTAATTTAGAACTTCTACGTCGTTCATAAATCATAATATTTAATATGTAATGGTGCTCTGCTGCTCACTATACAATGTCCGAAATTGCTCATTGGATCATTTGAAATAATGTATCCTAAATGTCTTCATTTTAGCCATCATCTTCATTCCAAATCTCAACCCAATTCTGCTTAGCTTCCTCAAATCCAAGCAATGAACCTTGCTTCTCTGCATCCCAGCTACTAGAAAGTGACCCATAAGCAATTCCAACAGCAGATAGTCCAAAAGTCAGGAAAGTTGTTACCAATGGAATCCAAAGTGGCAAATCAAAGAGCTGCTTTTCCTTCACAACACCAAAGAAATGCAAGGAAGCTATGCCGGTGGCCAATGGAACCCCAACAGAGACCAAGATTCTCGCTATGATTCTCTCCAATACCACCTGTGGAAGATGATCCTCATCACTGTTATTGTTGTTGTTGTTGTCGTCAGAAGCACTCTTGTTTAAGCTAGCTGGTGGTGAAGTGTTTCTGGCTCCAAACCCTTTTGCATTGGCATGAAGTTTCCATGATGTGGTGGGATGGCTTGTTAGGCTTTGCTGGGTTGTGGGGTGGGTAAAAGAGCTTCTGAGATTCCATACTGAAGGCTTTTGGAAAAGCAGAAGCGGGTTTTGGGAAGAAAGAAGAGTTCTCATAAGTGCTTTTTTCGCTGTAGCTTATGTGATGAGACCATAAGTGCGTGTTAATGTGTTGTTGTAGCTAATTATCTTATCCAAAACAAATGTATGGTGATGCTTTTTTTCCAAAAGATAAATTTGTTTATATTTATTTATTTTTAGGACAGATATTTTTTAAGTTCTTTCCTTTTCAGAATGCAGATTGGCCATATTGTTTTTGTCCATTGTCTTTTTTTTTTTTACTTTATTATTTGTAGCGTTTTTATTAAAAAAAATTGTGAGAAAAGACTAATAATTGTTTGATAGTAATTAAGGTGGTATTATTATATGGATTTTTGGGTCTTAGAAAAAATGAGTTTTGAATTTATATGAAAATATTTGTTAAGTGAAGATAAATTAACTTTTAAAGAAAGTTCAACTGAAGAATAAATAATGATTTCTATTGCAATTCTTAGTTATTATTCAATGATAATATGATATATTGGATTTTTTTTTAAAAATCTACATCTATTCTCAAACTTTTATTGTAGATATTAAAAAAATGTATATTTTAGAATTTAGAAGGCACTAAAATGTTAAAATTTTTTAACTATTAAATAGTATATAAAAAATTTCAAAAAATCCAGACTTAAAAATGGTCCGACCCTGACAAGTGAGGGCCGGACTTTTTCTCGGGCCCAGGCCTGGCGGCCCATGTTCCCTCCCAGACCACAAACGCGTTTATAGACCATAAAAGTGATAAAACATTTTCTAACTCTATTACGTACCGTTGACATTGACTTTTGACTCAGCTCACTCTCCTTGCTTTCATTATAAATGCGCTTCAGGCTTCACAGCTTCGGCTTGTATCATTTCTTTTCACAAAGCTGCAAATTCTTGCTCTCCTCAAGCAATTTCTTGGCTTTCGATCAGCAACTTTCTTTACAACTTTGAAAATGAAGGTGGTTTTTTTTTTTTTTCATTGCTGCAAATTTTTTATTTTTCAGTCACACTTGCACATAAAATGCCTTGTCAATAAATCATTTTGATGAAGATCTTAACTGTATTTGATCTTTTTTTTTTTGTTTCAGAAAGCAGTGTTCAAAGTTGGAGTAGATGATGCTAAAGCAAAGAACAAAGTCTTGAAGATAATGATTGGCCTTGCAGGTATTGAATTTAACATTTTCTTTATTTATTAATTACTGTGTAAAAGGATAAATTTTATTTTTTCTTTTGCTTTCTGAAGGGGTGGAATCCGTTTCAATGGACAAGGAGGGGAAGAAACTGACAGTGATTGGAGACATTGATCCGGTGAGTATAGTGAGCAAGCTCAGGAAGCTGTGTCACACAGAGATAGTGTCTGTGGGGCCAGCAAACGAGCCTGAGGGAAAAAAAAAGAAGGATGATGATGAGACAAAAAAGGATGATGAGAAAAAGAAATAGAGGCTACTGCTTACGGTGTCTATAATGTGCTTGGTGCTGCTAATGCTTGTGTTATTTTCTAAATTATGGGGGTTTCTTAGAAGAATTAAGAAGGAAAATAAATAAGAGTCAGAAATTAATGATGGGGCGAATCATGGTTTGTTAATGTATCAAATTTTGTTTGTGATAAATGGATTATGGATCATCATTTACTTGTCTTGGGTGTTTTTGATACATGTTATTAATGTGATGATATGAAGTGTAGAGAATTGCTTTGCTGGCTTTTGTCTTTATCCAAGAGAGTTCAAAGGGCTGTGTGGGTCATCTCATGTTAGTAAACATGAACTAAATTTAAAAGCAAGTAAAGCTGATCAGTAAACATGCGTTTCTCTTGCAGTGTCTACTGATCGTTCAACGTTGTTGTAGTTGACATGGTTGTCTATTCTCAAATTTATATTTTAAAATGTGTGAACATCAGCGGGATCTGTTAGCACAATTTGTAGACTCTATCCCCATTGATATCAATGCTACTCATATTAATGTTCATTTCTTCATTTTGCATTCGCAATTCTTACATACGTTTCACATCAAAGAGGACAATGTCAGTGGAACTTCTGGCCTTCACAGCTTCTCATATGATTTTCTTGAAACCTGATAAGTTAAAATCCAATCAGCAAAAAGAAGATATTGACCTTTTCATATGCTGCACTGAAAAGGATGCGCATTAATCTTAGCAAAACAAAAATTTATGTAGCAATATTTCAAGTTACCCGGTGTGCTGGTGGTGAGTGGCCAGTCGTCTCTGTTAATGTGGCAAAAGAAGTTGGCAAAGATTTTCCTGGGGATGCAGATAATGTTGGTCTAATAAATGGGGATTGAATGTATGGCGATGCAGGTGAATGTATTATAGTACTATGATTATATGAAGATACTGGAGTCTGATCATGATGCGAAGGAATTGGGGAATCCATTGGAGTTCTTCTTAGACGAGAAATGAATGCTGCTCCAGGTGATGGTGATTTTTGTGACTCTAGCATATTGATTTTAATTCTGCACAAGTGAGAGAGTTCGTCCAAAAATATGTATTACTGGAAAATGATGACCATAGGTTAGCTAAATTTGGAGAAGTTAAAGAAAACGGCAATTACTTCCTGTGCACGTCTACGTAATCATCTGCTCATCCAGTATCTCTTCCTACAGAAACAGAATTGAAGCCTCAAGCATCTAAGTTGTAACTTACAAATATATGCAAAGAGTTATTAAAACACTAACTTGTAGAAGTTCCTCCATAACATCCTCGAGAGTGATGATTCCAATGACCTCTTCATCTACATTGGGAAGAGATTCCAATTCTTCTTTTGATATTTTTACGTCTTGTCGTTCCCATTTCTCCAAGCACAGATGTAAATCGGCACTCTTTGCCCTTGAACTTTGGATATCAATGTCACTAGAGATCACAGAGGGTGAATTCACTACGCATTGAACTGCTCATTTTGAACATTTCCTGAAAATATTATAGAGCATCATACAAACTTGCATGCTGTTACATCTATTATTTGCAGCTGAAGCAAATGACATTGTTCTGTTTCTGCTAATTTTACCTTTCGACTCTCCTTGCCTCTGCTTCAAATTCAAGTTGATGTTTATCTTATACATGGGAGCTTTGGATTTTTCCATTTCTGCAATCTCCTTAGAGTCATTCTTGCACTTAACAACAACGCCCATGTGGCTGTGGCCCTTTTGAAATTGATTCAGTATGTCATAGAGAGGTAACTGATCATGCACCCTACCACAGATTTTGAAAATCGTATAGCAAAAACTATCAATTAAATCAAACATGAGCATATGAAGCTGTCAAAATTCATCAACTGGGCAATGTTATACCTAGAAATTCTCCTAATAGTAAGATTTATGATGGGAGTTTCATCTTCTGGGCGATACTTGATCAAATTTTTTACCTATAGAATATTTTATCTTGGTTAGATTAGCAGCACATGTATACATGAAGTACAAACTTACAAAGACACCCGTAGAGTATAAATTCTATTCTCAGACAAATAAGGCTAAAAGTCTGATATTGTACCTGTTTAAGTCAACAAATTGTTGGTGCAAATTTGTTGAAGTCAATAAATTATTGGTGCACCAACAATTTGTTGATTTTGTAAAGCCGAAAAGAAAGAATGGGGGATGGATTTGAAAAATAATAATAATTAAAAATTATATTTTTAATTATTTTATTCTTAGCATAGTAATTCATTTCTCCTATAAATAGCTAATGATTTCATTCATTTGAAATCATCCCAAAATTATTAAGCTTATAAGTTTCTAAGCTTTTGAGAGAAGTGAGAGAAGTGTGTTTGGGGAATTTATCTTTCCTGCAGAGTGTGAGAGTACTGGGTATATTTTGGTTTCTGGAAAGTGAGATTCGTTACTCAAATATTGTACTCTATTAATTGTTAAATAAACAATTATTCTTTCTTGCCTCCGTGGATGTAAGTTTAATTACCGAACCACGTAAATTCTTGTGTCCTTTATTTTTCAGTAATTATTTGGTGCGCTTGATTCCGCATTCCGCGCACAACAGTACCGTCACAGATATGCATGTCCCTT
The DNA here is from genome assembly GCA_002013955.2 of Citrus medica. Lineage (NCBI taxonomy): Eukaryota > Viridiplantae > Streptophyta > Magnoliopsida > Sapindales > Rutaceae > Citrus > Citrus medica. The sequence goes on along the minus strand of MKYO02012231.1, from coordinate 532,414 downwards.
CGAAAGATCAAAATATCTTACCAAAATAGCACCAATAATATTTGTTGGGGTCCCTACGTAGATAGGCACGCGGCTATGTCCATTGCTTATTATTAACCCCATTGTTTTCCTGCAATAATATTACACCATGAGTTTGATATGAGGCAAATCTATGAAAATATTAAGCAACACAAGAGTAAGAGCTAGCCTTACTCATCGAGTCTTGAATTTATATCAAGTGAGAAAATTTTCGACATGGCCGTCATTGCATCTTTTGCTGTCTTTTGTGTCATGTCCAGAGCTCCAGTGATAATTGTTGTTTCATCATGTGTCAATTCTCCACCTTTCCATGCCTAAAAATTAATATGCATCACGTCTGAGCTGGTGAATTGACAGATCCTTAGATCGGAACTTACCTCATTTCCATGCATGTCTACTAATGTTTTAAGCTCTGCGCGTCGCAGAAGTGCTGAATGTCTTTTGCCTAGGAGCCAATCCAGCAGCTGGCAGAAGAGAAGCCCGGATTTAGTGTAGCTGGCGCCCACCAGATACATTCTCTTGTTCTATATCTTTTTTTTGTTTTTTTTTTCCAGCCTTAAACAAACTTGTGATGATAAGATATTACTCGTTTGGCTTTTAATTCTTTAAGGTTCTAGTCTATCTATTAGAACCATCTAATGGTGCCAAGTTGTGCGATAAACTACCCATAGGGAATCATAATTCACTGGGTATTTCTGAAATCTAAAAAATATTAATTTCGTGATTAATTTAGTGTTATTGTTTGATTTAACAGCTTTATTTTAAGATTTTTTTTTTACTTAAAAAAAAAAGAGTATATCTCGGTCTGTGGAAAATTCCTAGCTTTTCGCCCCTGGATTGAAGCTAAGTACCTTGCTTATTGGATAAGCTATAGGGAAGAGAACAATTACGATCAATCGAACAAGAACCGACAGTTTTGCACCAACACTGAGTCCATATCGAGAACACACAGCTTGCGGGATAATCTAAAAAGAAAAATAAAGTCAACTACACAAAAAATTCCAAGATATCAACAACAAAACAATCAAAATTTGCAGCAAATTTCCAGTTCAAGAATACTGTACCTCACCAAAGGCAAGTATTAGGGTGACTGATATCACTATAGAAGCCCAAGCAGGAAGCAGCGCATCCAGGAAAATTGGCAAGGCCTTAGCGGAAGCAGAATTCAGATTAGTTAACTAAACTTTAGTTTGAGGATTGTAAAGCTAATCCGCGAAGAACAAATTTATAATACCTCCATTGCCATGGCATTGGCATTTCCAACGAGGAGTGTACATAAGAGTAGATGCTGATTCTTAACAATGGGCAGAATCTTCTCTGCCATGAAGAAATGATCAGGAGATGGAAACTAACACGATAATCTATCTGGTGTTTGAAAAATTTCACATTGGAAGTCCACACTGCTACTGACCTGCATTCTTGCGGTCTTGTGGCTGGCCAGCTCTCATTAGAACCTCAAGATCAACAAGGCTAAGGGACATGAGTCCTAGAGTAAGGCCTGACATGAGGCCAGCAAAAGAAACAAGACCGACACAAATGACTAAATAGACCCAGAACATAGGCTCGCAACAAGGAACATCATTTGCTGCCATTGTTAAAACCAACGGAAGTTTGATAAAAGAAGAGAACGAGTGAAGTGAGCTTAATTATGAAAGTTCGGTATTTATAAGATATGACAAATACATTAAGAAATGGAGAAATGACACCGACTGTAACCTCACTGGCCCTAAAACCTAACTTAATTGATCAGAACGTCACTTAATTAAAAAAATTGCAAATTTACATAAAAGTTAACAATAATTAGCTACGGTGATGAAAGTCGGTTTTACTTAAAATGTTAATGCACTTTGTCTGTTCGTTCGTCAGTATTCACTATAAAGTTAGGTATAAGATAATCTTTTGAGTGGCCAATTAGTTGTTTGGTATGGTTTTCAAATTAAATATTGAAGGAAACCCCCCCACAGGCAACTTTGAAATCAGATTACACGATCTTCATTCATTCAATCAATAATCTTATATTACATTAGTTTCTACAAGAATTTAAAAATATATTATTACTCATTTATCAGTCAAACAATTATCATTAACATTGTGCTGCTGAGATTTTGATGTTATTTGCTGATTTATTACAAAATAAAAATTTTAATTCAGTAAAAGTTCATGAGTGATGAGTGTTTGTAACTATCGCTAGGTATCAATTGAAAATTAATTCTAATTTAGTTTACATGTATTTAAGTGGCGTTTATTATTTTAACTGAAATCTAAATAGACTTAAATTGGATTGAATTCTGAATAAAACTAAATGTTTGAATATGAATAATATAATTATTTTTTGTTTGAATTACTAAACATAAATACTAGATTTTTTTTAACTTAAAAAAAATCTGAAAATTAATATTTTTACATTTATGCGTTTACAAATTACAAATGTTAAATAAATAATAAACATATGAAAGAACATAAATAAGACAATATATTACCATAACATAAATTATATTCAATTGAATACAATTCTTTAATATTTTAAATTAGTATATGTTATGTTAAACAATTATATTGTAGTTTATGATGTTCTTATATGAAAAAAATATTCATAAAAAATTATGAAGATAAATAATGTTAATTTGAAGAAAATAAAAAGATAAAAATAATAATAGTGTACTAATGCACGATATTGTCACAAGTTATAGAGACGAGTAATAATGTTAATTATTAAATATTATTTAGGTAAGGATAAAAAATAATTAATTAAATATGGATATATTGGAGAATATTTTTTAATAATATCATTCAGACTTTTAGATTAAACAAAAAGCTAAAAAAAAAATTATTTAATAAGTTAATGACTGAAAATTTTCATTAAGTTGAAACAACATAAACAGCCTCTTAGACATTGATCCTAATTATGAAAACTAAAATCAACTCAAGAATATAATTTATAAACTTCATAAAATTAGATTGAAAATTGAGGTAATAAATGAACTTTTTTCTTTACTAATGGAAATGTGTGGCTTGCAACATCATTATTATTATCAGTTAATTATTACAAAAATACTTATAATAACCTTGAAATTTAACCCCCCAAAAGAAAAAAAAAACTTGAAGTTTCGAAATAAGTATTTTGGGGGTTAAACTTGAAATTTAACCCCCAAAATACTTATACAATTTTAACGGTCTTATTATTTCGGTTTCAGATTCGTTTAACAAATTTCCCTCCAAATTTGGGGTAGTTTTGTCTTTTCAAAATTTCCTTCATAAAATTCATATTTCTCGCATCGCTGCAATCGAAAATCGATACATCTCTGAATCGAAAAAGACCCCACCTTGAAAAACAAAAGTGTCATAAAAAAGAAAACACAAAAACGAATCAAATGGACGACGTTGATCGACTCTTCCAATGCTTCAAATGCGGCATCTCTCCTCCACGTAAGCTCCTCTTTCATCGCTCAATTTCAATTAAAACGCACAAAATTAGGGCTTTCACTTGAGCTTTTTAAATTCACAGAAATTTCATTACAGCTTTGGCGATTACAACTGTTCGTGTGTTTCTTTAACAGCTTTCAATGTAGTTATTTTCATGATAGTTTTACTCAATTACAGTTAATTTTTTGATTATCGAGGAGTTTAAACTTAGTTTTCTTCATTTTTGAATAACTTATAGTTCATTGATTTAGTAATTTATCCCCTTTTTTTCAAATTTATTTATTATTGCTTTTTGAGAGAATTGCGTGGGATATACGTCATTTCCTCCAAAATACCTAATATATGTTTTAAATTATAACACTCTTAAATTTTACACATATATACTGTAAAAAAATCAGTGAAAGTGCAAAAATAGCCTCAATTAAATCCTCATAAAACTGAACTCATATCCTCAAAGTCGGATAAATAGTCGAGAATACTCAACTTTAACCAAACCATGCACAATTAGTAATTCAACATAAATTCTCGACTTTTTCATATTAGTCAAGTAAATAATCGACAATACTCGACTTCAATTAAAATGAAAAATTGTTTGGAGAATTCTTTATTTTTTTATGTAAGTTAAGAGTCGAGAATACTCGACCTTAAATTAACCTTGCCCTAGTATTCATTCAGCAAAAATTCTCGACTTTTCATGAAACTCTAGTAACTAGTGGAGAATATTCAGCTTAAATTAAAATATAAAAAATTCCCTTTCAATTTAAGTCGGAAAAAAAGTCAAGGATACTCAACCTTAATTTAACTTTATCTAATTATTCAATCAGCAAAAATTCTCGACTTTTCGTGAAAGTCTGGTAATTAATCAAGGATACTCGACTTAAATTGAAATAAAAAATTCTCTTTAATTAAGTCGGGTAAAGAATCAAGGATACTTTACTACTAGGCTTACTCTTACTCAACATATTTCTCGACTTAATACCCGACTTGCATCATAATTGACTTGACTTACTTCACTTGCGTACTTGACTTCCCGCTCGACTAGATACTGGACTTGCTCAATTCCCTTACTTCACTTCTTGCTCGACTAAATACTCGACTTTGTACTCGACTTCTTCCTGAAATGATTTTTCAATCACTTACAACTTAAATTAATGCCTTAAATCCCCACATTTTATGCAATAGTGTGTGTGGATGTGTAAGCACAAAAATGAATAATGTATAATTAAACTCATAAATCATCAGCAAATATACTTGTAATGAAATCAAATCAAACCCTAAGTATACAAAATGTTTACATTTCAAACATACATTATCCGCCACTTGATAATGCACCTTTATTGGAGGTAAGAGATGAAATAATGAGAGAGGAAGAAAATGGTGAGAGGAGGAGATCGTGATAAATAAATGGTGGGAGGAAGAAGCTAAGAGAGGAAGAAAATGTAGATAAATAGTTTTTTTAAGGATATTTTCGACGTTTTCCACCTTCATGAGGCACATGTATGTAATAGGGTATAGATTTGATATTTAGGGGAAAATGGGGTATATTTAAATAAAAAACCGAACTTTTCTGTATGTGTGTTTTCAGCATCTGCTTTGAGAGAGAGGAAAAGAAGTAAAAACAGATTGAAGCAAGATTGTTCAAAACAAGAGGTAGCTTCATCTTCTGGCCTTTTCTCTCCCAGATCAGCCGGCAATGGACAGAAAAGTGCAACTGATGTACACTTCAGCTCGGAAAAAGTATATAATCTCCATTATAGTTTGTAGCTTTTCTCTGAATGAATGAAGTTTAATTGTAAGGGAATGATAAACTTGCTTGCTTAGAGTTTGTTTCTTTGAGTTAATACCAAATGCTGAAAGTTTTTGTAAATCCATCTTTGATGTTTTTGATCTCTATTCTGTTACAGAATTTTGATTGAATTTAGTATCTTTGTTCCTTCAGCTTGGTTCATCAACTGTTAAAGCAAAAGGTTCTAACCGTGGGAAGCAGATTTCTCCTGTTGTATTTTATGGGACTCCGCATGGTGTGCCTCCCAAAAGACCATTGAGCTTATTGCGATTATTGTGTGAAATACGTGTTGATCTCTCTAAAGAAGATTCATCAAACTTGGGGTATTTGTGCAACTCAACTTCTGCCCTTTTCTGCTTCAAATATATTTCAAATACCGTAGGCAACGGCTTCAGTATGTCTGTCTTAGCTATCTGTATGTTTGCTTAGGAAGGAAATATGGGCGACATTTCCAAGGCAGAATGAAGCAATTATGTTTGCAAAAGGTCATGCTAATGTACGTATATTTAGTTATCAAGACCACTATAATGGGCAAAGGAGGTTTCTGGTTTCAACATACAAGGAGTTCTGGCAGAGGTTCTCTTTAATGACGGTTTCTTGTGTAGTTATTCTTGTCAATGTTGTATATATATATATATATTTAAATTTCTCTGCTAGTGCTGATCGTTTCAATTTCAGGTACAAAAGAATGGATTCAAAATTTCGCCACCATTATGAAGTTATTCAGGAGGTAAAAATTGTCGGGGTATTCCTTTCATAAATGAAAACGCATCTGCACCCCTACATATGATAGCAATCAGCGAATGTCAAGGATACAAGAAACAAATTCCTGCCACTTTTTTATGATATTGTTAGAATCGACTAGGGAACTGTACGGGGATCAAATTTTGCTAGTCAATAATTGTGTACATTTTATATATGCATAGGAATGTATAAACAATAAATTTTATCTCAAATGGAAGCATCAAGTGTTACAGCCAAACCCTTGTGTGATTAAGCCACTGCCATCACTTCTGCATTCCATTGTTGTATTAACAGAACTAGTATTTTTGCTAAATTTCTTACGCTTCGACGGTGTATTGCTTCCAGGGTTTACCATGTCATCTGTATTTTGATCTGGAGTTCAATAAGAGAGTCAATCCCCAAAAACATGGAGATGAAATGGTTGATCTCTTGATATCAGTCACTCTGGAAGCATTGTTTGACAAATACTCTATTAAGGGAGATGAAGACTGGATAGTAGAGCTTGATTCCTCGACCGAAGGTTTGGTGTTCTATTTGGTTCACAGTACATAGTCTCTCATTTTATGTGAAATGTAGTTTGTGCTTAACTAATTATGAAAGGACAAGCTTGATAGAAGTATTCAGCTCTGCATTTAATTTTATGATGAACTAAGTTGTTTTGGTTAATTATTTTTACCACTGATACTCAAGTGCAGAAAAATTCTCGCGTCATCTAATTATTCGCATACCAAAGACCGCTTTCAAGGACAACTCACATGCAGGTGCATTTGTTGCTGAGGTATGCTGTAGCCTGTAGCCAATAAAAAATATCAATTGTTTCTATTTAAAATTTCTAAAATCTATCTAGAGAGTAAAGATGGCTGTTGCAACTGCATAATTTATGGTTCATTTTAGCATACTAAATGTTTGAATATTCTTTAAGTGATTGTTAGTGTAATGCTTCTATGGTATATGCAAAATCTAATTTTTCTTTAGCTTTGTTTTTTTAATCGGATGTCTCCAAACAGACTTTAGTTTTGTTTTCTTTGGCTGCTAGAAAGAGAATCTGCGTAGTTGCTGCAACAGTCTCTTTTCATTGAAATTTCAACTATTGTCACTATGTGATCACGTATTATCAGATATGCGCTCGGCTTTGTTTTTTTAATCAGATGTCTCCAAACAGACTTTAGTTTTGTTTTCTTTGGCTGCTAGAAAGAGAATCTGCGTAGTTGCTACAACATTCTCTTTTCATTGAAATTTCAACTATTGTCACTATGTGATCACGTATTATCAGATATGCGCTCGGATAAAAAGTGCAAGGGAGAGGGAAGCAAAATTTGAAAGCCTGTTTGTAATGAAGGATTCAAGCTCTACTGAGTCTGAGAACGAACTTTTTGTGGACACTGCTGTCTATTCTAGAAATCGTTGTTTTCGTATAGCTTTATCTTCGAAGGCAGGGAAGAAGTCTTTCCTTTTACCTTCTGAGCGCTTCAAATGTAAGGGCATGGTATGATTCTCATCTACTTAACTTTTCTAGTTTTACTAGTTATCACGTGATTTTCCCTTTTCATTTAATTAATCAACATTATAGTTTTGTAGATGCTTTTGTACACTTGTAACCTTCACAAAAAAATTTAGTGATTACTTCAGAATAGTAAATATTTGTGAAATTACTTCATAAGTAGATGTGTAGGATGACATGCCATCAAATTTATGCGGGCTTGTCGACCATCACTTAAATAATAATCCTAATTTCAGATGGAGAGCTGCCTCTTTTCATAGGTTTTCAAGTGATTTTTGTTTCTCTGACATTTGGCATGCTAATAAATCATTGAATTACAGTGTGAAGAAGACATGTTCATGGCATCTTTGATATGCAATATGGATGCTGACTGTGAGAAACTTTTAGTTTGCAAAATGGAGTTAGATTGTGTTAAGACCCTGCAGTTTGATACAGAGGTACCTTTGGACTCTGCATTAGTTTCACTGTTGAGCTACCTTATAATATGCATAAACTATGGATCAAAATGCAATCTATTCACCAGTGAAATTCGTTCTGGTGCAGCTTCATGATAACTTGGGAAAATATTGTCGTGCTTCTCAAGAATGTGCTTTGAGTGCTTGCTCAAGTGTGGGAAAGTCGCCGTTCCCAGCTCTAGACAAATTTGTTGAATGTATTGCTTCCACTGGAAATGATCCCGGTACTGTCATGTCAATCTCCTATTCTGATGTTTGGGGCATTTAATTGAGTACCCTATGGTGGAATTACTTATCGTTTTTTATTGTTCATTAATATTACCACTGATTGCATGTTTGTTGTAGATAATTGTTCATAGGCTAGCTTGAATTACATGGTTAACAGCAGAGGGTGGGTTCAGACAGTGATTTCTTAAACTGTCATATGGATATGTTTGTGGTGTTTTTCTTGCTATTCATGTAAGCTTTACTAGAGAAATAGATTACTGATGGGATTCAGCGTCAATGATCTTTACTTTTGCGTAGAAAAAGTGTCTTCTTTTCCTTTTCTCTTTCCTTGCCTTAACAATGTTGTCACAGAATAGTATAGGTAACGGATGCATTCTCCCTCATTTACTTTGTCATCCTGCTGATAATTTGCTGAAATATAGGGAAAATTCGAAGCTGGTATTGGTTCTCAGAGTATGGACTGATTGTCTACAGTATGTCAAGAAATAGATACTGTGAGCGAATTGGTAGAGAGCATAAAAGCAATCATGGTAAATCTTATTTATTTTATATCTGTTAGTTGTCATGATACCACATTTCTCTTGTTTGTCCACTTTGATTATCAACAAGATGCTCAAAATATTTTCATCTGCGTATGGGATGGAGATTGATATAAAACAAAATTTAATTGGCACAGTTATGTATGTTGTTGATCTGCGGAGAGCTGTTTATTATCAGAAATGCCATGATCCAGATTGCAGAGGTGCAACATTTGATCTTTCATCAATTTATTAATGTTCATATCCTTCCAATATCTTGATGATTCATTTGAAATTAATATTATTAATGGCACCAGGTTACCGATCTCCACTTCGTCCAATCCCAATGGACCCCATCCCCGATCTTCCATTTTCCTCTGATTCGGAGCATATGGTGCATCATGGAGGGTCTTCACATAATAACACCAAATACCAATTTGTGAAAAATTATGAGAAACATGATTTGCTTTATGATGATGAACGTGATACTGAGAGCTATTGTAAAGATTCATGGTGGATTGAAGCCGTTAAATTTGCAAATGATGTTGAAAATAAGAAGATGACATGCGAGCTCGGCAATCTGGTTAGTTTACTTAGAATTTATTTAGCTCTTTTATTTCCACTTTAGTTGATCTCCACTTGATGCCCATCTCATGATAAAATAAGCGAATTTTGTGTAGAGAGAATAAGCCAAAACCACGCATTCTTTTACCTGGTAGCCAGATAGGATGAATAATGCAATACCTGTGACCGTGAAGGAGGTTAAAAAGTGATACTTCCTAGTGTCTCAGACGATCTTGCATTGAATAATGGAAGCTTTCCAGTTGTATTCTTTTTTTGAAATTAAGCTTGATACTTCCTGTTATGTAAAAAACAGGCGAACAATGATGATGAAGATGATAACTGGTGGATGGCGGTAGAACAAACTGCATCCCATGCTGAACTTATGTACTGCAGTTAATTTAAACATTCAGGTTTTGGATTGGTGACATAATCAAAAATGGAAAGCTGGCTCTTCTGCTGAGTTTTTCTATTGAAGGATAAAGTGATGGAAGTGATAAGTAGAACGCCTAACTGCTTACACTGCAAGCCATGTTCGGTTTCTGTGGAAGTAACTTGTCATAGGAGCAAAGGGTTTGTATATAACATTATAACATCATCTGCATGCAAATTTCGGGAAGTCAATAGGATTTGCACGTTCTGCTTGTAGAAACCGCCATGACAACGAATCTTATGCAACAAAAATGTACACAAGTTGCAGTTTTTTTTTTTTTTTCATGCGTTTGAAATATTATATAGCCAGTTAAGTTTTTCAGAATATCCCACTGTATATATTATGTATATGAATTGCAATAATTGTATCATTCTTTTAAACAATTCCTGTTCTTGAATCGTAATCCAACCACTACGCATTAGCAGTTGGACTCACGACTGAATGGAATGGAAGTTGTGCATATTTTCGAAATTGGCATATAATAGCATTAGAAATGTTCTTGGCTCTTGCCTTGATAGTTAGTTCACATGTTCGACACATGTCACTCACCATCACCAGAGAGAACATACCCCCAACCCACTACTTTTATTTCGAATATTATAAAATAAAAATTTTCCACAAAATTTTATTTCCTTTCTTCAATTCCAATTTCAAAAGTATCATCAATGGCTTCAACATCCAACTTAACCAAAAATCAAAATCCAAACCCAAAAGCCCCAATCTTCATCTCGGCCGACTCACTTCACTCAATCCTCACGCACAGCTCTCTAATCCAACACTTCCACTCATCTCTCCCAAAGCTCTCACCCACAATCCAATCCCCGATCCGCCAAAACTACGCCGTTTCACCACACTCCTCTCTCCTTCTCATGCCTTCCTGGTGCTCTTCCCCTTCACTCCCTTACATTGGCGTGAAGCTTGTCACGTCCTTCCCGCAAAACTCCTCGGTAAACTTACCGGGGATTCACGCAAGTTACGTGCTGTTTAGTTCAACTAATGGCCAAACTTTGGCCTCTATGGATGGCACTGTATTGACCCTTTATCGAACAGCTTGTGTATCTGGGTTAGCTTCAAAGATCTTGGCCAGAAACGACAGCAAAGTGCTTGTTATGATTGGTGCTGGCAATTTGGCTCCCCATTTGATCAAGGCACATTTGGCAGCAAGGCCCAGTTTGAAGAGAGTGATAATTTGGAACAGGACTATGAAGAAAGCAAGTGATTTGGCTGAGCATTTGAGCAAGTGTGGGGATCATAATGGGGTGTGTTTTGAGAGTAATGAGAATTTGGAGGAAATTCTTGAACTGGGTGATATTGTGAGCTGTGCAACTAATTCTGAAGTGCCATTGGTGAGAGGTGGGAAATTGAAAGTGGGAGCTCATTTAGATTTGGTTGGGTCGTATAAGCATACGATGAGGGAATGTGATGATGAGGCTGTGAAGAGAGGTAGAGTGTTCGTTGATAATGAGGCTGCTTTGGTGGAAGCTGGGGACTTGGTTGGTGCTTTTGAGAGAGGGGTGATTAAGGAGGAGGATATTGCGGGGAATTTGGTCGAGTTGATTGAGGGAAAGAAGATGGGTAGGCGAGGTGATGACGAGGTTACTGTGTTCAAGTCTGTTGGTTCCGGTGTTGTGGATCTTCTCGCTGCTCAATTGGTGTATGAAGCTATGTAGGCGAGGACCGTTAGAATGCTTATATTTAGTCAATAATATCAAAGTTATGCTGTAGTATGACTGCTTCTAATTTGTTCACGGAATAAGAGCATATAATTTCCATAACTGGGACTTTCCTGTCATGTCAATGAACCAGTAGTTCAAAAGGATGGAGTAAATACTTCCGTTACGAGGAAAAAGTTGGAAAAGAATGGGTTCTCATTATACTAGAATCAAAGAAATACATGAGACGACAGATGCAAGAATTTTTCTTCTTTTCTTCCATTTGCCATAATCAAACCATAATGTACAACAAACGTCCAAAATTAAATTGAGACTTTGCAAATTTTGATAATGCCAGCTTCAGCATTCATTTTGATAAGTCTGTTTCCTTTTCTGCAGCTTCTGATTGATCCTAGGGAATAGTAGATCATTAAGCTGTCTCTCAGCACTATACTCTGAAGTAGCCTGTAAAGACAATTTATAAAGCAGAAAGGTGGAAATTATAGTGGGGAAACCGATTTCTAATATTGGCATATAGTATATTTTAAAATTGTAAAGAAATAAAGAGCCAGTGAATGCGAATCCATGGAATTATAACCACTGCATGATAACAGGTAACTGGTAAGAATGTGATAACAGGGGCTGCTACAAGAATACTTGACATTATTAACTACGAGAATACTTGACATTATTGACTTAAAATTCAAAGGTATGAGGAAATATGTGGCATTACTTTGTCCAAAAATAGACATATTAAAAACACCATCATAATATACAGTAGTAGATGATTAAATGATGGATGCAAAACAAGCGGCATAAAACTGAAGACAACTGACATACCCGCGTATTAAATGCAAACCGCAATGTTTGGATTTGTGTTCCTGCACAAACTCTCAAGTCGAATCCAATGGAATCTACAGCAATAACTGCTTCCTCCTGTGGCAAATTGCAAACTTGTATCAACTAAAGAAACTGGAGAAGTTTAAACAAAAAATTTTTGGAAGGCATAATAGATATTGCATGGTAGTCTCTCTATAAACTAAGATCACAATACCATTTTTGAATATTTAAAAAAGAAAAGCAAGTTGAAGAAACATTCAGAAATGCATCGCACTATACACACAAATTGCGATAGACCTTGTAAAGGTGCTAGTTACTACATTCAACAAACACCCTAAAAGCTGATAGAATTGGATAGAACTCAACAGGCTAACTACATTTCCAATATTTGCGAAATTAATATATTAATAAGCTGAAATAGTTCAGAAACCTAATTGGCAGGTTATAATGCTTTACCTCAACTTGAATACCCTTAGTTCTCCAACAGAGGGATTTAAGGGCCTGAGTGGTCTTTTCTCCACCAGCTTTTAGACGAGATATAATGTTTGCTGCCGAGTGTGCAATAACATCAGGTTGAGCTTTTCTGTAGTCTTCAATGTCAACAGCAGCCTACATAGAAGCAGAACCCCACAATTCCCTTCTTGTTAGTCAAAGTATAAATTTCTAAATATGAAAACAACAGCCCACATAGTCATATTATTTTTTTGGGGGGGAAGAGGGGAGTGGGGGGGGGGGGGGTTGATTGCACAAAGCAGTATGAATCAATGCTCTCTTGATTAGCAATTTCATGTCCTATATCCACCCTTAAAAAATACCTAGTAAAAAAAAAGTGTTGGAGGTGAAAAGCTCCCCGACACCGGACTTAGAAAATATTGTGATATAGGACAGATTGCCCCATAAAATAACAAAGGTAGAAAAAAAGAAAAAGAACTACAGCGATAGAGGAACCCAGGGGAAAAGAAAACACTTTATTCAGTAATTCAACAAAAATATCAAGTCTGCTTAAAAATGAAAAGTGAGGCCCTTTTTGTAATGGATCAATAAAGCAAGAACTGAAAGGGAAAAGAAAACTACTTCCTAGTATTTAATATAAAACCTATGTAAATAAGAAGTCTGTTTAAGGGTGATCAAATATTACTTAATCACTTGACTTAAATAATAGTCAGAAAATCGTAAAAAATCTATATAAAGATAATTTCTCATTCTGCATCATAGACACTACACAGTCAAAATTCAATTTACTTATCAAAATGTCAAATAACCACCTGTAAGATAATAACAAGTACAAAGAACAAAGAAGCAAACTTCCTACAGTAGCAAGTTCTACTCCACTCTTGTAGCTGATAAATGAATATCAACCATGATCCAAGCAAATATGTGATACTTTAAGCATGTTAAAGCTAACATGTTGCAATGTAAACTGAGATTGACAAACAATTAACAGATCTTTCATGTGCCTAATAAGTAAATAATCATTTCAGTACCTGGTGTGCATGAGCCAAAATCGGCTGAATCTTAGTCATCTCCAACTTGTAAAATGAGGTCCCATTCATAGGCTTATCATCCTTCTTTGACTCCTCTGACCCATTTCTGGATGGCTCTGATTCATTTCTATGACCATTGATTACATGAAGATCCTCTTGATTGTTTCCCACAACAACATTTTTACTATTATCGACATCATGATACTGATTGCTTGATCTATGCCTCTGGATGTCAGAGTGTTCTTCAATTAAGGCAGGCCTTAAAAGGCCCTGGATAGTTATTCCAGCTGGAGGTTGCTCCATCCAATCTATAGGATCATCTGAAATGACCTATGCAAAAAAAAAAAGGTCATTCAATACATCAACTACAGTAAATCAAGAATTTTGTTTGAATTATACAAGAAGCTGCTGTTATGAGGAAGGAACAAACTCACAGTGAATAACTATAATAACACAATCAATGAGGACACCTTCCTAAAAAATCCTTTCCATTTTGCTTCATCAAGTAATCAAAGAAATAGAATGAATAATTACCTCAGAAAGCTTTTTAGCGAAATACATTGGATGAGAAGAACGCATAGTCTCCAATTTTGCCCAGTCTCCAAGCATCTCATCTTCATCATCTTCATCTTCGAGAACATTAACCCAATTCTACAAGTAAGAATTTTACAAATAATGAACAGTTTACATTTATTCTTGAAAAACAAAATCAAATGCACTACAATTATATCTAAAAGGGAAGAAAGAAAAAAATACCTCATCATAATCCTCATCTTCCTCATCCTCATCCTCATCCTCATCCTCATCCTCATCTTCAACATCACTGTCTTCATCATCAATCTCATCAATTCCAAAGTCAATTTCTGATAGACCTGCTAATTCCATTTCCTTGATCATTTCTGTGGTATCAAAGCCTATTATCACTTGCTGCATTGAATACAAACCATATAAGACTTAAAACACTAACAAATATGGATATTGACATATTGTGATGCACCAGGCTAACACATCGTAGTGTGATACCATTATTATGCTTTTAATGGTTTTGTCATTAAGGATGAGTGTTTTAATTAAGGATAAGTGTACCAATTCAAAACCAAAAGGATGAACTTTCACTTACAAAACTGTTCTGTATGTATTCTAAATCAAACTGTCACACAAACATCACCCTATGATTTCATATTAGTGTTCTACTTTACACATGCGTTATATCAGCAGGGAAGTCAATGAGAATAAAATCCATACCACAAAGTTATTTTCTGAAATTAGGCTTTGCAAAATATCTTCCTCATTCTTCACTTGAATGTATATATCTGTAGTGCATCAGACCACACAAATGCTTAAGTTCAGCAAATGTGGAAGAGAAGGGAAAATTGATAGAAGTCAACCTGGGAAAGGTGAACTTCATACATCGGACTTACTTCCATGTTCATCAGTTACATAAGGCAAATCTGGCCAGATAATATTCTCATGAGCTCCACCATTGGTAAAATCTGTAAACATCAGCGTCGCCGTACTATTCACCTGAACATGGTACACTACCCGCTGCCTTAGCTATGCAAACTAAATAATTTAAAAAGCAGTGCAAACTATTACATAAACTGTCAAAGATTTGAGGGATTAATCCCAAAAGGAGCTATTATTTTCAAGAACTGATGTCAATATGATACCTCAATAATGGTCCTAGAAGTTTCTGCAGCTGTAAGCCTAGCCTCCTCACCGTTCTTCAATGTTGAATCTGCAATGTCCTCAAATGGATGGTACCTTGTCCTCTCATTCTTCTTTACAGGATCCGAAGCTGATGCTTGAATCCCTTTCTTCGTAACATTGCTTCTCGTTATGCACGGGTTACCATTTACTCTTCGAAATCTATTCCTGCAAGTAGTTAATCTTCACATTCATAACTTTCTTTCTTATAATCTAAAACTCTTAACGCGAGTCTAAGAAGAGGAATACTACACATTCAAACTCTCTGCAAAAGCTAATGTATACAAATCGAATAATAATACTTAATAATGTAACTTCTTAAATTCTTTAAAATGAATAATTATTGCGAAGGCGAAAAAGAAAAGTACAAGTTAAAATAAAGCATTACCAAGGTACGTTGGAGCAGCCGGAGGGAAAAGGCCGGCGAGAGGTGACGTGGAAACCTGTGACATCTTCGGCGTGGCAGATAGAGCGGGAATCTGCAATTGAAAATGCATGAAAAAAATAAATTCAAAACTTCAGGTACTGTTTGGTTGTGAGCTGACAGTTAAAGGTTGTTAGAGAGGGAGGAAAAAGAGTTACGGGATAAGGCTGCGGATGAGCAGAAATTTGAACCGGCGGGAAATCGGACGGCCAAGGTTGATTCAATCATCATCATCTTTTTTAATTTATCGTTTTATTGCTTTAACTCTGCTGTCTGATCTTTTGGCGCACAAGCTTGCCCTTACTCCCGACGAGTGTGAAGATGAGGTCCTAAGTTTAGGTTCCGTGCAACCACGACCATCGGCATTCACTACAATCGGCCTTATTTAGTGTACACGTGGCAGAGAAGATCCCCTTCAGATATATGCTATCCAGGAAGATACTTTGCGTTTTATTTAAATATCCCTAATTTATCTTTAAATACTAAATTTATACCATATTACACACACATATATATATATATACCTCACGAAGATAGGAAAAATAAAAAATAACCTTAAAAAAATTAAGAATCCATACATTTCTTCCTCTCAGTGCAGGAAGAAGTCGAGTACAAAAGTAAGTCCAGAATTTAGTCGAGTAAGAATTGAAGATAAGTAAGTCGAATATATAGTCTAGTAGGAAGTTAAGTAAGCATATTAAATGAGTCGAGTATTAAGTAAAAGTTAAATAAATTTTTTGAATAAGTCGAGTAAAATTTATGTAATTTTTTAAGAAGTCGAGTATTAAATCGGGTAAGTACATTGAGTTGAGTATTAATATTTTTAAAAAAGTGAAGTCTGATAAGTTGAGCATTCAGTCGAGTAAGAAATGAAGGCAATTGAAAAAATCGAGTATCTAGTCGAGTACAAAGTCGGGTATGAAGTCTGGTAAGTTGAGCATTCAGTCGAGTAAGAAATGAAGGCAATTGAAAAAATCGAGTATCTAGTCGAGTACAAAGTCGGGTAAGTTGACCATTTAATTGAGTAAGAAGTGAAGACAATTGAAAAAGTTGAGTATCTAGTTGAGTACAAAGTCGGGTATGAAGTCTGGTAAGCTGAGTATTCAGTTGGATAAAAAGTGAATGCAACTGAATAAGTCGAATATCTAGTCGAGTACAAAGTCGGATATGAAGTATGGTAAGTTAAGCATTCAGTCGAGTAAGAAGTAAAGACAATTGAATAAGTCGAGTATGAAATTGGGTATGAAGTCTGGTAAGTTGACCATTCAGTCGAGTAAGAAGTGAAAGACAATTGAATAAGTTAAGTATCTAGTGGAGTATTCAATCGAATATGAAATATGATAAATTGAGCATTCAGTCGAGTAAGAAGTGAAGATAATTAAATAAATTGAGTATCTAATTAAGTGAAAAATTAAATAAATAAATTAAATGAGTCAAGTATTAATTTTTTATTAATATTTTATTGAGACCATTTTTATATTTTTCTTAATTTATTTAAATACGTATGTGTAAAATTATAAATTTTAATAAATTAAGGTATATTTTAGATATTACGGACGAAACGATGTATATCCTAAGCAATTCCCTCGGATACTTTTGAGATGCGCGTTAAAAAATATTTTTAACCATTTCACTGCGAGAGTCTAAACGCAACGTTTTGGGGCTCTCTCTCCAGTTTAAGGAAAATATGGGATTCAGTTTACTCTCGCTGTTTGGATGATGGTAAAATAAAAAACGCAAGAAAAAGAAAACATTCCCTAGAAAATCAAAACACTGCAAGAGAAGAACATCACCAGACGAAAGGAAAGCAACAAGAAACTTTTCCATCAACTCGTTATTATCTCTGCTCTCCACACAGATAATTTTTTTATTTCTCCAACTCTGCAGCTTATTTTTATTCAAGAAATGCGAAATATTTTCATTTGCAAGTGACCAAATAGAGGTTCTAATCAAGAAGTGAGTGCTAAATTCTCCATCCAAGCTGAAAATTAGACTCCTGTTCTAGAGTTTTTTGAATTCTTGGATACTGCTCGTTGTTTTGAAGTGATTTTTTTTTCTTTTTTCCAGTTAATAATACGTACTATATATCCGTGCTTGGAAAGTGCGCTTATAGCATTCACAAGCAGATTTTAATTTATGTTTTTGGGTTGTTTTGTGAAAGCAAGATATGCTATAGAAATATGAATGTGCTAAGCATTAATGAAGTTAATGTCTTTTTATTTTGTCAGGATGCTTAGTTTGAGCTATTCTTTGCCTCCCTTCACGAAAATATTTGAACCAATCAAGATTTCCAGAAATGCCAGAAGCCTTGTGGTAAGGTTTTGTTGAATTGGTAAATACATTAATTTTGATCAATTGATCACGTTGTATCTGTATGCTATGTACGGCCTGCTATAAATTTGTCAATAATCTTCAGGTATGTGCTGCTAGAGGTCCACGACCTAGATATCCTCGGGTATGGAAAGCAAGAAAGAGAATTGGGACAATATCCAAGTCAGCCAAGCTTGTTACTTGTGTAAGCTTAACTAACAGTTAAGGATCTGAATTTGACGCTATCTTGCATCTTGAGATAATAACCAGTTTTAGCTGACTATCACGTAGATAAAAGGATTGTCGAATGTTAAAGAAGAAGTTTATGGGGCTCTTGACTCCTTTATTGCTTGGGAATTAGAGTTTCCGTTGATTACAGTAAAGAAAGCATTGAAGACTCTTGAAAATGAAAAGGATTGGAAAAGGATAATTCAGGTACTAACAATTTGCAATCCTTTTTATTGCTTTCTTTTTGTGGATATTTTCATGAAAGATTGTAAGGAAAACAAGGAAAGAACAATGGGCTTGTTGTAGGTGACAAAATGGATGCTGAGCAAAGGTCAAGGGAGAACAATGGGCACCTATTTTTTGCTACTGAATGCTTTAGCAGAGGATGGGAGACTTGATGAAGCCGAAGAACTTTGGACAAAAATATTTTTGGATCACCTAGAAGGCACCCCACGTATTTTCTTTGATAAGATGATTTCTATTTACTATAACAGGGGCATGCACGAGAAGATGTTTGAGGTATTGTTATTTAATCTCATTGTTAAAGTCTAAACTCTGTTATTTCATTTCATGTGTTTTCACAATTTTGTCTGTGCTATAGATGAAATATTTTAGTGTTGAGTTTCATGAGTAATCTCAACTTAATTGTTCGTATTAGTGAAGTTCATCCATTAGTGCTATAGGTGTCCGGCATATTATTGCTCTTTAAACTCTTCCTATAATTGCATGTGCTCGTTGCTCATTGTGATCAACTGATGATCCACATGTGATCTTCCAACTGAGTAAGCTACACTTACTGGTGTTTCTTTATAGGCAGTGGACCATAACTCTTTGCAGAATTCTTTTCTGTACCTGAAACCTCTTGTGGTACTCCAAAATGATGTACCAATTGGATCATAAAACACTACCATAGTGGACTAAAATTCAGTGCATCTCTGTATTTGCAATGCCTATCATCAATATTTCCCGGAAGATCACATGCTATTGAAATGTCATAAACCATAACTCATTATTTCAAATTTCTTTTTCCGTGATTGGAGTCAGTTCATATTGCATAACCTGTTATTGGTTTTTATATTAGACTCTAAATTCTACTATGTGGATATGTAATTTCCTAGTCATTTACTCTTGTAGATATTTGCCGATATGGAGGAGCTTGGTGTTAGACCAAATGTTTCAATCGTTTCAATGATGGGAAATGTCTTCCAAAAGCTAGGTATGTTGGACAAGTATGAGAAATTAAAGAAGAAATACCCACCACCTAAATGGGAGTATCAATATATCAAAGGAAAGCGTGTTAGGATCCCAGCAAAGCCTAAATATGAATTGGGTAGTGCTACAGAAGGCAAGACTAACGAGGTGGAAACTACAAAAAATCCCAATGAGTCATCAGAAGAACCTGAAGCTGCAGCCAATCTAAATGAATCTTTGGAGGAGACTGAAGCAAATGCAAAAGAATTGTTGGAGGAAGCTGAAGCAATTTCAAATGAAAGTGACATTTCTTCTACGAGCAATGTGCCAGGCTAGTTTGTATCATCATTTACTAGACATTGGTTAGATTCCAAGCTTGTTGGGATCACACTGTGGTATTGAGGCAAAAGAAATCACATTGTATTCAATCCCTGAAAATGTGAGGTTCGGATCACCTAGTCAATTAGGGCGTAAACTAAGATAGCATTTTTTGTTAAGTGCCAAACTTACGTTAAATATCAGTCAGAAATTGTAATGACTTTGGTTGACCTACCACAAAAAATTATTGAAAGAGTACTGAACATAGGCTAGGATATTGTTTGAAATATTTGAATTTTGAATCATAGATGCTGGATCAGTGGAGTACTTTTACTTCAGTCGCTTAGACAGCATTCCTTTATGTTACTGTTACTGGGCGGGTTATTTGCACTTTAAATATTATAATCAACGCTTCATTACTTTGTACACTAATCTTTAAATTTTTAGTATTTAAGTTTTACTATATTCTTAGCCCACTCTTAAAATCTACTATTAATCTACAATGAGAGTACTCCAGTGTCAATCTAATTCTCTTCTATCTAATTGCACTCCACTACTATTTTTTCCTTTCCTTTCTTTTTGCTTCTAAAATTGTTGTTACATTTTTCTAAAAAAAAACCCTCAATTTTTGTAAGGGTTCGGTTATGTTGGAGTTTATTTACGGTGGAGTACGAATCTCAGTCACACACATAAAATGATAAATAATAAATAATGAATTATAATAAATTTTTTTTATTATTTATTACTTTGCGTGTAGGACAGATATTCATACTTTAACAGGTAAATTCTAACATAGCCATAGTCTTTTTGTAATCATATATGCATGCGCGGGCAATTTCTTTCAGTGCAGGTAACTAATTATTTGATTAGACATGATGTTGAAGTGGTAGGTTTAAGGTTTAAAACAAAGAATAATCATAAATAAAATGGGTTTGTTTGATGGGGTATCCAAACTAATTATATACATTTAATTATACTAAATTATCATCTGAATGAAAAGTAGACTATAGGTACTTTTATAACAAGAAAAATTCTTAAAATACGAATGTTCTTTTTTTTGTTGGATGCAAAATTGCAAATAATCCCTTTTCTTTTCCAATAATGCGTGCCTTTTTTGACTTTTTGTGGGCAAGAAATCCCATGTTGCCAAACCAATAAAACGGCTGAGAACTGAGTCAACAGTAAACCAACCAGCTAGAAACGATCAGATCAATAACAAGAGAGATGGCTGTCGATGAAGTAGTTACCTTTCCCATGATGGGAGGAGATGGCACTTGCAGCTATGCTCATAATTCTCAGTTTCAGGTATATAAACTTTTTGTTTATGAGTCGTTTCATCTTCTTTTCATTACATAAAAAATAAAAAAATAAAAAAAAGGCATGATGATTATGATTTTAGCTTATATAATTAATAATTGCAGAAAATAGCACGATTTAGCTAGAAGACTTGTAGTAATTGGAATCAAGTTCAGTATCCTTAATTTACAACATTAATTGTTCATATATTTGTAAGAACTAACGCTGTTTTTGGTTCAGTGTTGGAGGAATGAAATGAGGAACAGTGTTAAGAAAACTTTAAAAAATTATTGAAAATTAAAAATGCCCAACTAACTTGAACATGCCAAACATATAATCCAAACCGATCGTATACATTTTACATGGATATGCGCGAGAACAGAGTACCCCCATTAGAATTGTAGACAATTAATGTTGGTAAGGTCAAGGTAAGTCGGGTAAGTGGGTCGAGTAAGGTCGGGTAAATCTATGGACCAAATAAGCTTGAGTAAGGTAAGGTAATTAAGGTCGGTTTTAGCACAAGAGAATTATGATAGTTTCTCAGTCATTTTAAGCATATAAAGTTTTGTATATCCAAAATCATTGCCGGGTATGAGATGTGATTTTAGTAGAAAGTTACTTGTTTTTGGCAGTTACAATTAGCAGTAGATTGTAAGACTTCTTTCTTTACATGTACTTTGCACTCGTACACAAAGTTGACAAACAAGCTTATGGCTGCAGAGAGGAGCAGTGGATGCTGCAAAGGAATTGGTCAGAGAGGCCATAGTTAATAAGCTTGATGTGGGTAGCTATGGATATGATAATTCCTACACAGTTAGGATTGCAGATTTAGGCTGTTCTGTTGGTCCTAATACCTTCATTTCCGTGCAAAATATCATAGAAGCTTTAGAGTTAAAGTTCCAAAGCCTTTCACTTCCTGTGCCAGACTTCCAAGTTTTCTTCAATGATCACACTGAAAATGACTTCAACACTCTATTTAGAACTCTCCCTCCTCGAAAATACTATGCTGCTGGAGTGCCGGGTTCTTTCCATGGCCGTTTGTTTCCCAAATCTACATTACATGTTGTAAACTCCTTCAATGCAATGCACTGGATCTCCAAGACTCCAAAAGTTAATATGCTAGAAAAATCTCTTGAATGGAGTCAAGGAAGTATCAAATGCACGAGGTTCATGAAAGGAGTGCATGCGACATTTCAAGCTCAGTTCAGGAGCGACTTTGAGTCCATTTTGAATGCTAGAGCCGAAGAACTTGTGCCTGGAGGATTGATGGTCTTTTCATTAATTACTGGACCAGGTGGGATCCCTTTCGCTGATACCATTCAGGGAGCAATATTTAACTTTCTCGGATCTTGCCTTTGGGATTTGGCCAAGATGGTGTGTGTGAAGACAAATTCATCTTTAATTCATGGTACTTGATGCATTGATATATATAACTATCAAATTGCTTTTCGGAATTCAGGGTGTGATTAGCGAAGAAAAAGCATACA
Organism: Citrus medica; assembly: GCA_002013955.2. Classification (NCBI taxonomy): domain Eukaryota; kingdom Viridiplantae; phylum Streptophyta; class Magnoliopsida; order Sapindales; family Rutaceae; genus Citrus; species Citrus medica. Next base: position 509,810 of record MKYO02012231.1, on the reverse strand, counting down.
CTTTCAATGTGCCCGCATATTACCCATACGTCGAGGAGCTGGAATCACTTATACAGAGAAATGGGCATTTCGCTATGGAGAGGATGCAGCAATTGGATCAGCCAATGAGGCACAAAACGTTCCCTGCTCAATTCTACTTGTCACACTTGAGGGCTGCCTTAGGGGGACTCATTGGGAAGCACTTTGGAGAAGAGCTTTTGGAAAATATATTCAACCATATCAACACAAAGGAAGCAGAGATTCTGTCCATCCACAATGGGAAACTGCATAAAGAGATAGAAGTTTTCGTCGTCCTCAAACGCATGTCAAAGAACTAGATTACCGTCAATTAAAATGCTTGTTGCTGTCGGATGTTGCTTTGCTTTCTTATGCTGCAAAAATGTTTTTCTATTTTCCTCGGACGCATTTATATAACATTTGTGGCAATTGTGTGATGGATCTGGGTTTTCTCATCATGCACTAAGCAAATAAGTCAATTGCTGATTGGATGTTAATAAAAAAAATAAATAAATTTTATTCATATAATACTATTAAAAGATACATGACAGAAAATTTTTAAAATTCAGTAAAGTTATGCTCAAATATATTTATTGTTTATCCATTGTTCATCAGTCACTTTTCTTGTGACAAATTATTTAATGATTAATGATATTTAATTTACGTCTAAACTATGTATATTTTACTACCAAATAAGAAGAGGGTTCAACTTCATTGATATATTACAACAAGAGTTAAATAAATAAATAAATAAATAAAGAGAGTTTTAATTGTGTTTCAATGATGATAAAAATAAACGTATAACTATGACATATTATAGAGTTAATTGAAATTAGATTAAAAAGATGAGAGTTTTAATAAAGATTTTATAGTAATAAAAATAACTACAGACCATAAGGTACCATAGTACTACTTAACACTACAACACCACACCATATAAATGTTGTTTTGTCATCATTATATTACGTCAGATTCTTTGATTCAAATAAAAGGTGAAGGCAAAATAGTTAATTTTATTATTTTAACAACTTGTTAGCCTATTTTAGTAAATCACAAAAACTCTTACCCGAATAAGCACTTCTATACTACCAAAAGGATTGTTTAATTAACTATTATTAATTAGATATTATATATAGTAAATAAAAGATGGAAGATCACTAACTTTCACATATTAAAATTAATATATATTACTTATCTTTTATTATTTTCACAATATTAAAAATTTGGTACCAATTTTTTTTTTTAAAATGAGGGATAAATGAATTAGTCGATCGATAACTTATCTTGAGAATATAAATAATATATTTATTATAAAAAATACTTAAAAATAACAAAAAATATATATGTTAATTTAATCTTTTATTCACACCTAAACATATATATATATATAATTTTAATTTATTTAATTTATAATAAATATAAATATAAATATATTTAAAAATAATAATAAAATTATAAAATTATAGTGTAGTGTTTGTTGACTACTAGAAATATGAAAATAATAAGCGGATATATAGTATGTAATACGTATTAATTTCAAAAGTGAATCGTCAGTCTCCTGTAAAAATATGTGCGTGTGTATAAAATCCAAATAGAAAAAACTCCAACGCCACCAATCCTCTTCCTCTTCTTTTTCAAAATTCTCTTCTGAAAACACATAAAAATTTCACAAAACCAGTAGCCACCCAGCAAAATCTATGGCTTCGCCAGCGGAACCCAACCATCTCCAAAACCAAATATCAAGCTTCATCAACGCGACAACCTCCACTCTTTTCCCTCTCATCACCCCTACCAAAACGACGCCGTCTTCCCAATCCCAACTGTCGTCCGCTCCCGCTTCCAGACTCTGCATCCCGCTCAAATTCGCCGACTCATCCTGCCCCTCCTCCTCAACTCGTTCGCCCGTCGGGTCCGACTCCGTCTCGTCCAACTCAGGTGCTTCGTCGTCTGAGTCCTCCAGCTCGGGGTTCCCATCGACGGTCAGGATTTCCGCGATTAATTCTAGTGGGAAAGGCGGTGGGCCCGCCTTTGTGGGCCAGGTTTTTAGCATGTGTGATCTTTCTGGCACTGGGCTCATGGCTGTTTCCACTCACTTCGATATCCCCTTCATTTCTAAAAGGTTTTTGATTCTACCTCATCTCTTCTACCACGCACGTGTGAATTTGCTTAAGCTTAATTGCATGCCTGCGAATTTTGAAATTAATGATAAGAGTTGAAGTTATTAGAGCATGATGAGAATAATTAGTGTGTGTGTATATAATATTTTCATTTTTTACTCTTTTGCACGAAAATTTCTTTCGATTATAGGACACCAGAGTGGCTAAAGAAGATGTTTGCAACAATTACTAAGAGTGAAAGGAATGGCCCTGTTTTTCGCTTTTTCATGGATTTAGGTGATGCAGGTATGAATTATCAGTCATTTTATTTTCATTTTCTGTGGTCATGTCCTCGCAATGCCAATTTTTAGTGGTAATCTTGAATATTTCCTGCATTATTTTGAAATTTTTTTATGATTGCAACAGCCCTCTTCAATTAGTTTTATGGAACTTGATAGAATAAATTACCCTTGTTAAGGAGGCAGATTACAAACTTAAGTCTTTATGTTCATAGTTGACTATATTTCTTGATGGATCTATTAGATGTTAGGTCTATGTGAACTTCTACTTCTTGCTTTTGTCTTCTTATTCTTGATCATTATTTCCAAATTTTAAACTCTTTTGCGCTTTCAAAATGATATCACCTATGTTTGTTTTTTCAGTCACATATGTTAAGCAGCTGAATATTCCAAGTGGTGTGGTAGGGGCATGTCGCCTTGATTTGGCATACGAACACTTTAAGGTATTTGCTCACTTGATTAAAGTTATATCTGCTTGTTGAATAGTTGATGTTGGATCATTGGATTTGAATCCAGGATTATAGACCCACTGATTAGCTTATAGGATTCTATTTCTATGAAGCGTAGGAAATACTTTATTCGCTCTGTGTTATCATTGGGGAGCTACTAAACGTGATAGATTGCAAATATTAAAATGTAAATACATTTCTGACTAATAATGCAAACATGTGCATCCCTACTCATACACCCAAAACTCAGCATATATTGAACAATTAGGTTCATAAATCTATGTTTGTTTAGCAAATTACTTTGCTCCTGTCAAAGTTTGTATCATGGACATCTTTGTTGTATTTTAATTTTTTTTAATGTGTGAAACATTGCTTAATACTGTATTTGTCAGCAGGGAAATTTGTTTGTTTCTATTTATCCACCAAATTTTTTTTTCCTTTATTATGTGCAATGCAGGAAAAGCCTCACTTATTTCAATTTGTTCCAAATGAGAAACAGGTAAATTACAGTGGTGTGCACATGAATTATGTTTGCCTTCACAAATTTTAATATAGTTTCTCTTGTTGTAAGTTAGCATTCATTTCTAAAAAGAAAGTGTATGCTCTATTAGGTCAAGGCTGCAAACAAACTTCTTAGGACAATTCCAAATAGTGGTAGAAAAAAAAGGGTGGATGGTGTTCCTGTTTTCAGCGCTCAAAATTTAGATATTGCAATAGCTACTGCCGATGGGATTAAATGGTGAGTTCTTTGGCATTTACTATAATTGCAGCTTCTTCAGTGTATCTGGTGCTTATTCCTTCTATTTCTCATATTAGGTATACTCCATACTTCTTTGATAAAAACATGCTAGATAACATTCTTGAAGAATCTGTCGATCAGCACTTCCATGCCTTAATTCAAACTCGACACATGCAACGTCGACGTGATGTCATTGATGACAATTTGGCAGCAGAGGTTGTTGAAGAAATTGGAGATAGTATATGGGAGCCTCCAGAGGTAAAACTTCTTTTTAGTTTGTGGATGCTGAAAGGCAGGGATGACAATAAATTTAGCTTTGGGAATTAAAACTTATTTACTGCTTCGATGCGCGCGCGCGCACACACACACACACACACACACACACACACACATCATAGATTATTAATCTTGTACTTTTTTTACTCTTGAAACTTCAAATTAGTTTTTGCAGTTAGAAAGAAATTAAAATTTTGAATTTGTAATAAGTGTCTTTAGCATCTGTGTATGCTCAGTTTTCTGGGAATAGTTTGGCAAAGGCAAGAAATTCAATGTAAAATTGTTATGCTAATGACTGACAGTATTATCTACAGGTTCAAGAAATGATGGATGAGATAGGTCATCCTGCAGTACCTTTAAGTGTTATTTCAAAGGCTGCTGAAATCCAGCTCCTTTATGCTGTTGACAGAGTACTCCTCGGTAATAGGTGGTTGCGCAAAGCTACTGGAATTCAACCAAAATTTCCATACATGGTTGACTCCTTTGAGAATAGGTACATGCTATGCCCCTTTTTGGCAACTTGAATTCTAAGATGGTTGAACACATACCTTCACTCCTTGAAGACTAGAATTTCTTGTGCCTTTATAATTTGATCGTGCAAACTTAAGCTACGCATAAACTCTTTATGTGATGTATGCATAATTGAAAACCTATTTAGATACAGTTTTTGCATATACATGAATCATCAATATGATTGGTTCCATAATGACAATGTTTATTCTGTTTGCAGGAGTGCAGCTTCTTTCCAAAGAGCTTCTGAGTCAACCGGTTGCCTTGCCAATTCTGAAACAAATAATGGCTCTTCAGATCTTAAATTGGAAGATAAACATCTCGACAAACGTGATGAGAGACCAGATTTTCGGTTTCCTTTTGGAGATTGGTTTAAGCACCTATGGTCAAAGCAAGATTGCGAAGCTCAGGGCAGTTCGTATATAGAATGCACCAAACAGGACTTACAGCCAAATCCATTTCTTCCAAAGGTTACAATGGTGGGCATCTCGACAGGGGAGGCAGGGCAGATGACCAAAGCTAATTTAAAGAAGACAATGGAAAATTTAACAAAAGAGTTGGAACAGACAGATCAGGAAAATGCCACTAGTAGTGGCAGCAACGAGTACATAATTGAAGATAGGGATCCCCTATTTGTAGCAAATGTTGGTGGTTATTATTCTGGTCTGGCAAAGACAGGCTCAGCTCGTTGGGTTCGTGGAAGAAGCAACAACTGAAAGAGCCCTTTATTAACCAATACATTCTTTTGACACAAGTTAGTTGATAAAATTTATTTATGAAATCTGAAAAATAATGTGAGGTGTAAATTATATAATGCAGTGTTCATAAGGTCATATGTGTAAGTGAGGATGTTCAGTCAGATGCAGAAAGTCATTTGCTTGAGCTGGTGTTGCCTATGTGACTTGTAGTTTTGAAAGTATAGATATTTTCCATTTTTGTAAACTGAATAGCACTGTTTCTGCGTGATGTTGTTGCCTTGTACAATCCTGGACAACTCTGGTAGTGTACATGAATACAAGATTATTTTGGAGATAATGCTGCACTTTTGGCATTTTATGTTTTTATTGCAATTAAAGAATGTAGGAAAGATGATCGTTTTATGTTTTTTTATTGCAATTAAACAATGTAGGAAGAAGATGAATTGTGGCTCTGTACATACATGGCTTCGAGTTCAGTTTCTTTTGCAATGCAACAAATTCGGCCCTGAATTCTGCAGTGTAACAGAGCCTTGATTTGATCTGGAATGCGGATGCATTATATTTGTTTATAATAATATACTTGGTTTGATTACACCAAAGACGGTGTCATCTGTATTGCAGCAAAATAAGTAACATACTTGAGTTCAGTTTTCAAAAACAGAAAGTAGCTCTCAACCATCTCCTTTGTCGATAAATGGAGAAACATAAACTCTGCCTGTTGATTTCAAGTAGTTGACGGCCCTCGGCATCTTAGAACAAACCACATGGTTAGGCGAAAAAAGGTTCAAAAAGCAACCTACTGCCACAGGCACCGGGAAAGGAACGTAAAAATCCTAGCAAATACGCATCAACTGATCTCATCTCATAGGGGCACCAGCACTCTTCACTTCTCTTACCAAGACTTGAGAGTACTAATCCTGTGTTCTCTTTCCTATACTTTCTGTCATAATCTTTCATTATGAATACATCCAAGTGAGGATACGATGCCCTACTAAAAAACAGCCAAGGATCCTCTCGGATTAATCAATTTAAGCAATGACACAAAATCCAGAGAAGCGCTATTGAGTTCCTCTTTTTATTATATTTGCATGCTCCTTGGCCGTTCATAATGCAACGAATGCAAATCTCCACACGCAGATACACCAAATACATCTAAAAGAGAGCCAATGATGAGGAGATTGCTGGTGAGCTGCTATTGACTGGACTTGGAAATATTGAAGGCGATACTACTGTACATTGACTTGATCTTGAAAAACAGAAAAAATCAAAATTGTCTAATAAAGAGATGGTGTGTGTGTGTGTGTGTGTGTATAGACTAACTTGATTCAGAGTTCAGACCTGTAAACTGAAATAGAAACAAAAACACACTATCAAGAAACTTAAATAAATTGAAAAAAAAAAGAAAAAAAAGAAGGGGGACTTAATTGATTAATTGTCAAACATTCTTTTCTTTTTTTAAACTTTTTGAAAATAACGCAGATTTTCGGTAATTATTTTTCATTCCTCCTTCTATTAGGAAAACGCCGTACTCCCCAGGAAGTAGGATTGCATTTTAATTATAGTTTCTCCTTTTGATTTTGGCTTACCTTGATTATTAGGGCTGCTAACTTTTATCAGTCGTCTCTCTATTTGATTCTACATTATCTTTTTTCGCTGCTTCTTGGTTATCGTAGATTTATATCATTCTCCTGTTGATCAGAATCAATAACTTTTCAATTGTTAGGATTGTTTCTGTTTCTGTTTCAGTTTCAGTTTACAGGGCTAACGAGATTTGGATTCAGGTAAATATAATCTTTTGATTGTCTCCTCTATATTATCTCTTTGTTGAACAGCTTGATTCAAAAATCATTATAGTTTTTTTTTAATATTAAATTTTGATTTCATTGCCCTAAACTACAGAAACAGAGCAGTACCTTGACTCTGAAGTAACTTTTACTTGCAGGAGGCGGGGGTGTTCAATTGAGACGATTGAACAGAATGCAAGATACAAACTCCAATGTCGCCTACGACGTCTTACTGAGACTACCCGTAAAATCACTTTTGCGTTTCCGATCAGTCTGTAAGAACTGGCGCAACATAATTGATGATCATTCTTTCGCTAGCATGCACTCTGCATCTGCTGCATTCAATTTCAGTGATGATACTGAACCAGAAGTTCTTACTCCACTGGGTCCTTGAAAAACCATGCATTCACTTACATACGGCGATTTCGACAATGCCATCAAACAAAGTAAACATCCAATCTTGGATTTCTCAAAGATTGAAGAAAATTATATCGTCTATTGCGTCGCTTATGGTTTATTGTGCTTTCAGAATCTCGATCATCAAGAGAAAGTGTACTCGTGCAATCCCCTCAGAAGGGAAATTCTAGAGCTGCCAAGGCCTAGTCTCTGTTCGGGTTGGGTGAGGTTTGGAGTAGGGTTTGATCATACAATCAATACGTACAAGATTATTCGAGTGACTGCTAGAAAAGCATTCGACGGTGATTTATACGACAAATTTGAAGTTTACACATTGGGCTCAAATTCATGGCGAGAAGTCTCCCCACCACTTCCCTTTTATCACCATCTGTTTAATAAACGGGGCGTATCTGCTCATGGAGACATACATTGGTTGCTGTATCCCTCGGAAGCTCACGATGGATGATAATATCTTTTGAGTTCAGCAAAGAGAAATTCAACAGGACTCCTCTATATTTTGCGGAAGTGTATAACATGGTTAATCTGAGAGGATCATTGGCTATTTTTGGACGTGCATCCCATTCGCACTTTGATTGTGATTTATTCGTAATGATAGACTACCGCAAGAGAGAATGGGTAAGAGTGCACAGGATTTTTACTACTCAATTTTGCCGTCCCTTTGCCGGTGCCAGTGGTGATAGCTTGTTTTTTAGGGGAGATTCTTCGAGTAATTACGTGCTTGTTCTTGATCTTAAGACGAACGGTATCAGCTGGAACCGTCTTTTTCCGAAGGGATGTGATGGAGAAGAAACTGAGACTTAGGAACCGAGTGCTTTTCCTCTTAGAAATGCCAGCTTCACAAGAAGCGTTCTTTCTCTCAGAAACTTTGGGAATTTAGTTGAAGAGATGAGTGGTCCTAGGAGCGGCTTCCTGAAATCAGGATATCAACAAACCAAGAAGATAATAACCTATTCTATTATTAGCTCTTTGAATTTTCCATTGGGATTGAGAATTATTATATATTAACACAACGTTTCCGTTCATGTCCCCCTAGTGAAATGAAACTTTACGGGCTTTCAACATATAGTGAGGGTGTTGGAATAGACATATAATTGCACTATAGATATATATATTCTTTATACTTATATACATGTACTTAAATATGCTTCTTCTTTTTTCTTTTTTTTTTACTTGTCCTATAAGTAAGAAATCAACTTGTTTGGTAACTAAGAAAGTATTGAGAGAAAATGTAATGATTCTGAGAAATTGCTTTTATTTCAATTATTCCAAATTACAGAGTAAATGTACAGAGTTTCCTTATATGCTAACGTATCTACACAACTGATATTAGCTAAACTAATTCCACCAACTAATCATGCTTAACAGCTTATTATAACTAACTAAAACTAACATTCACGTGTACAAGAAATTATGTAACCACCAGGTGCTAGTTGGCATGCCAAGTCATCAACTTGTAACTGTGAGCTGCAGCTGTTATGATCCTCTGCTTTGCTGACTATCTAGCTCACATGAGCTTCCTTAACATCTCCTCTCAAGCTCAAGGGTCTGTTAACTACATTGAGCTTGGAACGAAAATAGTTAAGTTTTGGAAAAGATAGAGGCTTAGTAAGAACATCTGCCACTTGTTCTTCAGTAGGAATATATCTAACCTCTAACTCTTTGTTCAGAACCTTATCTCTAATGTAATGAACATCCAACTCTATATGTTTGGTCTTGGGGTGAAATACTAGATTTTTAGCTAGATCACCTGCACTCTGATTGTCACACCAGAGAACAGGAGTTGGCAACTTGAAGATTTTTAGTTCAAAAAACAAGGATTACAGCCATGTAAGTTTAGAACTTGCTGCTGATAAGGCTCAATTTTCACTTTCAGTGCTAGACTTTGCCACAATAGCTTGCTTTTTTGAAGACCAAGAAATCAGATTATTACTAAGGAAAATGCAGTAAGCTCCAATGGATTTCCTGTCATCAGTATCACATGCCCAATCCGCATATGAGTATCCTATCAACCCTATTGTTTCCAAGGTCCCCTCTTGCTGAATGTAAAGGCCATGTGTAATAGTTGCTTGAAGGTATCTCAACACCTTTTTGCAAGCTAACCAATGTTGGAGAGTTGAAGCACTTAGATACTGGCTGAGTTTATGCACTGAGTAAACAATGTTTGGTCTAGTTAGAACCAAGTATTGAAGCCCTCCAACTATACTTCGGTAAAGAATTGGATTTTTAAATTTTGCACCCAATAAGCCTTTAGCTGTTCTTTCTAATTTGTAACCAGTGCTGAAAGGAGTTTCAATTTCTTTACAGTTCTACATTGAGGCCTTGGTCAACAAATCCTTGATGTATTTAGTTTGGGAGAGGTGCATTCCATGCTCTGTGTAGCTGACTTCTATTCCAAGGAAATATGATACCAGGCCCAAGTCTTTTAAGGCAAAAGCTTTACTTAGCTTTTTGATGAATGCATCTAGCAAGACTGAATCTGGACCTGTAACTAATATATCATCTACATAAATCAGAACAAGGATTATGCCTTTAGTGTCATGCTTGATAAACAATGAAGTGCCAACCTTAGAATTTGTGAAATTCCAATATGTAAGACAGCCCTTAAATTTATCATACTAGACCCTTGGTGCCTGTTTTAAACCATAAAGAGCTTTGTTTAGCTTACAGATGTATCCTCTCTCTGAAACAAAACCCTCTGGCTGGCGTATGTATACATCTTCAATGAGATCCCCATTGAGAAATGCATTGTTGATATCTATTTGTCTCACATTCCAGCCTTGCATAACTGCAAAACTCAATATAACTCTGACTGTTGAAGACTTGACTACATGACTATAAGTTTCTAAATAGTCAACCCCAGCTGTCTGATGGAATCCTTTAGCAACTAGCTGAGCTTTATGCTTAGATACTGAGCCATCTGAATTATACTTTGTTCTGAAAACCCATTTGCAGTCCACCAGTTTATGAGTAGGATCCATTGGAACTAGATTCTAGGTTTTGTTTCTGATAAGTGCATCATATTCGAGTTGCATTGCATCTTTTCATTTAGGATCAGCTAAAGCTTTACCAACATTAGAAGGTTTTAAACTGTTATGTACTGTTAGAAATGCCTTAGGTTTGAATATACCAGCTTAACTCTGGTAGTCATGGGATGGATAGAGATAATGGGGTTGGAAAGTGATAAAGATGGTCTGGAAGGTAATGTTTGTTCTGGAGAATTTTGATGGATGATAGGTGAAGATATAGTGTTTGAAGTTGCTATTGGAGATGTTGTGGGAATGACAGGTGAGGTTATGGTATTAGTAGATGAAATATGATGAGTAGAAGAGAAAGGTAACAAGATATTGTGATTAGAATTAGAAGTATTAGAATCAGTATCTGCAACAACAGCTTCAAAAGGTTGTAGATTGCTATTAGGAACTGAAACATTATAGAATTGTATTGAAAATCAGAGACCTTAGGTGGCATGGACTTCAAAAAATTGGAATCAGTTGAGTATGGAAAAGAAGTTTAATCGAAAAGAACATGGCTTGCTATATATACTTTTCCAGATGGATGTAGACACTTGTAACCTTTGTGTAATGGACTGTATCCTAAGAATACACACTTGGATGTATGAAAATGAAACTTATGATGATTGTAATCTCTTAAGAATGGGAAACAAGCACAACGAAATATTTTGAGGAAAGAGTAATCAGGTTGCAAATGAAAGAGACAGTCATAGGGAGTTTTCATGGAAAGAACATGAGTTGGTAATTTGTTTATAACATGTGTGGCTGTATGAAAAGAGTCCCACCAGAATTTGATGAGTAATTTAGCTTGTGCAAGCAAAGTTAAACCCAACTCAGTAATATGTCTATGCTTTCTTTCTACAAGGCCATTTTGATTATGTGTGTAGGGGCATGAATGTCTGAATTGAATTCCTGTTTCATGAAGAAAATGATCAAATGATCTGTATTCACCACCCCAGTCAGACTGAAGGCATTTGATAGACCTGTGTAATTGTTTTTCTATTTGAGCTTTAAATATTTTGAACACTTGGAAGGTTTCAGCTTTAGTTTTCAAAGGAAAAATCCAGGTGAACTTTGTAAAATCATCCACAAAGCTAACATAGTATTTATACCCTTGGATAGAATGTGTAGGAGCAGGGCCCCATCAATCAGTATGCAGAAGTTCCAAAGGGTTTTTGGTTTTGGTCTCAGTTACTGGAAAATGGAGTTTATGCATTTTTCCCATCTTATAAGCATCACAAGAATCAGTTATTTTACTGCCATTGATATTTTTTAAAGAAGAACAAGAATTGATTACATGACTTAGCACCTTAGTATTATGGTGACCTAGTCTCTTATGCAAAACCATAGTGTTCAACATACAACTTGGATTTTGACAACATAATGCTTCTGTATGCAAACAGGAAGTAGTTTTATTCTGAAAATTTGAAATAACAGTAGAAAACATTGAGATAGACTGAGTTGAAACAACTGACTCGACGTGAGTAAGAAGACTTTGGTTTGACTGAGAAGTTGTTGACTTGGTTGAGGGAATACATAGCAATCTATCTAATCCTTTTTAAGCTTTGCCCTGCAGCATAACTAAATTCTTCACCTTGTCTTTCACAAAACAAAAATTATCAGTAAACTCAATCACAACATCATTATCTTTGGTCAGTTTGGATATGCTTATTAGGTTTTCGGTTATTTTAGGGACAAGTAGAAAATTATTCAGCTTAAGTTCAAAGTGTTTCAGGGCATTTTGCATTCTTAGAACAGCAGAACCTATGTGTGTTATGCTCAAACCACAACCATTTCCAACGACAAGTTTAGAATTACCTGTAAAAGGTTCAACAACATTCACATTATTCATATCATTGGTGAGGTGATGTGTAGCACCACTATCCAGATACCAATTGTTATCAACTGGAGCATCCATGTTAGTCAGATAGGCAGCCTTTGGTCCTCTATTTGGTGGTGGTCTGTAAGCACCTAAAGCAATGAATTCTTCAAGTTTCCAGCAAATGTTTGCAATGTGTCCAGGCCTGAGATAGATTTGACAGGTAGGTTTTGATGCATTCCACTATGGCTTAGGATTCATGGATAGTTTACCATTGTTAAAATTATTCGATCCATTGTTGTTGTTCCAATTGCCTCATCCCCTCTGATTACCAGGCTGATATCCATTGAACTGGTTATTAAAACCAACACCAGCAAACTCAGTACCAAAATTTCCTTTGTAATGACCATTGTTACGAAAACCTGAGTTATGATTATTTCCAGAACCTGGATTGTAGCCATAACCACCAAAACCCTTTCCATTGAACATGTTTCCTTTCTTAGGTCCTCTGTTTTGAGCAAAATTAGCTTCGAAGTTATTTTTCATGTCTGTACCAGCAAGCAGATGAGACTGCTGCTCAATCCTAGCTTCTTGATTTAAGAGCATTGCAAAAGCTTCATTCAGATCCATCTTTCCAGTTCCTACTTGACCAATTATATAGGTAGCTACTGAATTATAATATGGTTCTAGGCCAGATAATAAGTGCAAAATTAAGTCATCGTTACTTAAGGCACTTCCTGGCGCAGCCATATTATCAGATATATTTTTCATTTTAATAAAGTAATCTGTGATTTTCATGTCATCCTTTCTAGTTGAATTCATCATGCACCTCAAATGTAAAAGCCTTGATTTAGATTGAGAACTAAATTGTACCTCAATAGCCTTCCAAACTTCACGTGATGTCTCTAGATTAAACACCAGACTGATGATTCCTTCACTCATTGAGGAAAGCAGCCATCCAAGTAGCACTTGATCCTGAGATCTCCATGAAATGAAAATTGAATTCTCCACAGATATGATATCTTCTCCAACTCTTTGAGCAATATGAGTAGGAGGAGGTGTAACCGAGTCATCAATAAGTTTTTCAAGTCTGTTGCCACGTATTGAAGCCAGTACTTGAGATCGCCATATGAGATAGTTGGCTTGATCAAGCTTTACTGGTGTATTGAAAGTAAATGAAATAGTAGTTGAAGCTGCGAAAGTATTTTGGATTTGATTTGATGAAGAAGCTAGATTAACAGACGTCATTATTTCTGGCTCTGATACCAAGTAAGAAATCAGCTTGTTTGGTAACTAAGAAAGTATTGAGAGAAAATGTAATGATTCTGAGAAATTGCTTTTATTTCAATTATTCCAAATTACAGAGTAAATGTACAGAGTTTCCTTATATACTAACGTATCTACACAGCTGATATTAGCTAAACTAATTCCACCAGCTAATCATGCTTAACAGCTAAATATAACTAACTAAAACTAATATTCACGTGTACAAGAAATTATGTAACCACCAGGTGCTAGCTGGCATGCCAAGTCATCAACTTGTAATTGTGAGCTGCAGCTGTTATGATCCTCTGCTTTGCTGACTATCTGGCTCACATGAGCTTTCTTAACACTATATAAGATTATCGAGGCCTTGCATTATGAAACATTATGGATGCCTCCATTGTTTATCTGCTTGTTTTTAATGGCTTTCTCGAAGTGCCAATTTGAAGCTTATACACGTTGAACGCACACATTTATGGCGAGTAATCTCCTTACAATTCCCTAACTAGTGCAGTGGCTATAATATTGGCGTAGTCTCTAGCTAACCAGTGCAATGGCACTAGTATTGGCGTACGAAGAGTGATAACTCTGGACATCAAAAAAGAGGAATTCAAAAATTAAATTGAGAAGATTCTCAGCTATTGTTAGTTATCCTTATGCTACACAAAGTGAGATATGGGTGAAGACAATTTGGGTTAAAGAAAATGTGTTGCGTAAATTAGCAAGTGTATTAGTCGGCACAAGTAATATAATGAAGAGTAGAGTATCGTCCTACAGAGATTGTATATCTTATTAGTTACCGAAATTATTCTAACCCTAATTTATTTGAACAATCGAATAAGTGAATTTATATTAAAATAAAATAAAATAATTAAAAATTAAATAAAGACGCAAGCAGTAATAGAAATCACCAAGAGATTAAGACACTAGGACATTCGATTTCACCATAACCAATCCAATTTAATCCTCCATCTATGCTATTAAAATTTATTACCCATGTTGACAGTGAATTTCCCTAATTTATTCAATATCCTCTCTCGAGTAATATCAAAAATATCTCCACATATCAACCCATTATATCTCTATGTGAATTTAAATATGCAAAGATTCATTAAGCTCTATGAAAATTCTTAGATAAAACTGCACGAATCACGTTGGCACATCTCTGTCTTT
>MKYO02012231.1:460780-495029 GCA_002013955.2 Citrus medica | reverse complement strand
TTTTTGTGCGGCTGCTTTTCTTCCCTTTTATAATGTTGTGGTTTCTTCCAAATCCTTAAAGAAAAAGGATTGCAAATCCAGCCCACAAATCCTTAAATGAAAATAATTAAAAATCCTAAGCCAATTAGAATTAAAAGCAAAAGCCCCTCCACGTGTTGCATGCATGCTTAATGATTAATTAAATTAAATCATTTGTGATTTGTTCCAATTAATTCTTCTTTAATCTCAGATTGTACCTAAAATAAGAAAAAATTAAAATTAAAATAAAATAAACATAATAAAACATAAAATTAAGTTATGAAAACATTAAAATAATAGATAAATTATGAGCACATCAAATACCCCCAAACTTAACATTTTGCTAGTCCTCGAGCAAAAACTAAAAATAAAAACTGCGAAAAGAAAATCCTAACGAAACCACTTTCACTGGTGATCGCGATTGCATTTAGTGTATGCAACAAGCCTTTAAACCCCTAGGCGGCCCTAGTGGACGAGTTATAGTCTCGTGAGGGTTTCCAGCGATGATACCCACAAACATCATCAAAAATGCCTCAAAGATTGCATAAAGTATATAGCTCAAAGAAAATTAAAAATATTAGCAAAGTTCTAACTTTAATTTAATGGTCAGCCTCATCTCATATTGGATTCCTGTGTTGTGTGTGAATCAATTCAATCAAAACTCATTCTCAAAATTTTCAATATCAACAGCCCTTATCTCGCATAATAAACAAAGTAGGTCAAACTAACCTCATCATCTTGTTTTTTTTTTCACAGGCATAAATTAGCATTTTCTTTTGATTTTTCTTGAAGTACATGCTTTTTTTTCTTTTCTTTTCATTTTTTTTCATAATCAGGAGCTTTCACTCTACCCCTTAAGGTAGCCTTCTTCTCATGGTAGATTATCCTCTACATACTGGTGGTACATAGGCCCAAATTACTCAAGGATAGCTTCACTCTTAAGGGTTATAGGTAGCTATTTCTGACTATAGCGCCTGGGTAAACTTAAGTATTGTAGAATCGAGGCAAACAATCATTTACTCAATCTAAAACTCTCAACTTAAGCTATATGAATCTCAAATCTCAAGTCAAAATTCTGAAAGAATCGATATAAGTGCGCAAGATATTTAAAGAATCACAATCAAGACGAAACTAACACAAGAATCAAGTATAAACTAAGACAATATTCATCCCTTTCTAAGAACCATATTCATTTTCTATCATAAACTCATCATAGGCATGGAATTTTTTTTTTATGAAAAAAAAATGAAAAGCAAATATTCCCACCCCCAAACTTAAAATAAACATTGTCCCCAATGTAAAGAAAAAGAAAAGGAAAAGAAAAACTCCCCCGGTTTTGCACTTGAAGATGTAAAGTTGTAGCTGAGTTGTTGAAAGGCATGCGGAAAGTTGATGTTCATCGACCCCCAAACTTGTGCAAAATCTTAAAACAAAACAAAATAAGTAAAAGAAGAGAAAAGAAAAAAAATAAAGAAAGATAAAAATGACAATAATAAAGTTTAGAAAGTTTGTGTTGCCTCCCAAGAAGCGCTTAATTTATAGTCATTAGCCTGACTGTCTCTGGTCGTCATTCAGGACTAGACAGCTCAATAGCTATCTTGTGCTTATCAAATGCATCATCCAAATAAGGCTTCAATCGATGACCATTAACCTTGAATGTGCCATTCGTATCATGTGAAACTTCTACCACGCCAGACGGAAAGACTTGTGTTATCGTAAAAGGACCAGACCAACGGGATCGCAACTTGCCTAGGAAAATTTGAAGTCGAGAATTATATAATAAAATCTTTTGGCCAACTTGAAATTCATGTCTGAGTATATGATTTTCATGCCAATGTTTAGTGCGGGCTTTATAGATTCGAGCATTCTCATAAGCTGCATTGCGAAATTCATCCAGTTAATTAAGTTGCAACAATCTCTTTTCTCCTGTTGCTTGCATGTTAAAGTTCAAAATCTTCATCGCCCAATATGTCCTATGCTCAAGTTCAACAGGTAGATGACATGCTTTTCCAAATACTAGACGATAAGGAGACATACCAATAGGTGTTTTGAAAGCTGTTCGATACGCCCAGAGTGCATCGTCTAATTTTATCGACCAATCCTTCCGTGAAACATTTACTGTTTTCTCCAAAATTCTCTTTAATTCTCAATTCGAAACTTCAATTTGGCTGCTAGTTTGTGGATGGTAAGGGGTGGCAACTCTATGTGTGACTCCATATTTGCTCAAGAGGGCTTCAAATTGTCGATTGCAAAAATGTTTGCCACCATCACTTATAATTGCTCTGGGAGTGCCAAACCGTGTGAAAATATTTTTCTTCAAAAAACTCACAACAACCCGAGCATCATTGGATGGCAAAGCAACAGCTTCAACCCACTTAGAAATATAATCAACAGCTACCAGAATATATTTATTCTTGAAGGATGATGGAAACGGCCCCATGAAATCAATTCCCCAGACATCAAACAATTTGACTTCAAGAATATTAGTTAGTGGCATTTCATTCTTCCTTGAAATGTTACCAGTTCTCTGACACTGGTCACAAGCAGCAACAAAAACATAAGCATCTTTAAATAAGGTGGACCAATAAAAACCTGATTGAAGCACTTTTGCCGCAGTTTTGGTTGCACCAAAATGTCCACTGACTTCACGAGAATGACAGTGTTATAGAATGTTTCTCATCTCTTCTTCTGGGACACATCATCGAATGATTTGGTCTGAACAATACTTATACAAGAACGGATCTTCCCAAAGATAATACTTGACATCTGAAAAGAATTTCTTCTTCTGTTGATATGATAAATCAGCAGGAACAACGGCACTCGCCAAATAGTTTACGAAATCTGCATACCATGGTGCGTCGCAAGTCTGCAAGGCCATAAGCTTTTCATCAGGAAATTCTTCGGTGATTGAAATCATTACATTATCCCCTCGCTCTCCTTGCTCTAACTGAGATAAGTGATCCGCCACTAGATTTTCAGATCCCTTCTTATCCCGAATCTCTAAATCAAATTCTTGTAGTAAGAGCACCCGACGGATCAGTTTTGGTTTTGTATTTGCCTTTGTGAATAGATACTTGAGAGCTGAATGATCAGTGTAAACTATTACCTTGGAGCAAATCAAATATGAGAGGAATTTTTCAAGTGTAAACACAACAGCTAGAAACTCTTTCTCAGTGGTAGCATAATTCAATTGTGCATCTGTCAGAGTTCGACTTGCATAGTAAATAACATGCAACATGTTTTTATACCGTTGCCCCAAAACTGCTCCAATAACAAAATCACTTGCATCACACATAACCTCGAATGGCAGATCCCAATCTGGAGCCATAATAATTGGGGCTAAAATCAGTTTCTCCTTTTAAAGTGTTAAAAGCCTGCAAACACTCATTGGTAAAATTGAAAGGCACATCCTTGAGTAAAAGGTTGCATAAGGGTTTCGTTATCTTTGAAAAATCTTTAATAAACGTCGATAAAATCCGGCATGCCCTAGAAAACTTCTTACTGCTTTCACGGAAATCGGTGGTGGCAACTTCTCAATGACTTCGATCTTTGCTCTATCAACTTCAATTTCTTTAGTACGATGACCTAGTACAATGCCTTCTTGTACCATAAAGTGACATTTTTCCCAATTCAAAACCAAGTTTGTCTCCTCACATCGCTGTAAAACTAGATCTAAATTGTTTAGACAATGGTTAAATGAAGATCCAAACACTGAGAAATCATACATAAACACCTCAAGGAATCTCTCCACCATATCAGAAAATATCGCCATCATGCAACGTTGAAAAGTAGCTGGTGCATTGCATAAGCCGAATGACATTCTTCTATAAGCAAATGTACCATAAGGACATGTGAATGTGATTTTTTCTTGATCTTCTGGTGCTATAGGGATCTGATTATAGCCTGAATATCCATCTAAAAAGCAATAGTATGCATGGCTAGCAAGTCTCTCCAACATTTAATCAATAAAAGGTAGTGGAAAATGGTCTTTTCAAGTAGTAGCATTAAGTTTTCTGTAATCCATGCATACCCACCAACCTGTGACTGTCCTTGTTGGTATAGGTTCATTGTTGTCATTCTTCACGACCGTCATTCATCCCTTCTTTGGTACCACTTGTACTGGACTGACCCATTTGCTATCAGAGATTGGATAAATTATCCTAGCATCCAATAATTTAAGCACCTCTACCCTAACCACTTCTTGCATGTTCGGATTTAGCCGCATTTGTGGCTGTACTGTCGGCTGATAACTCTCCTCCATTAGAATCTTGTGCATGCAAATTGAAGGGCTTATTCCTTTGATGTCGGCAATAGTCCATCCTAGAGCACCTTTGTGATCCCTCAAAACTCGAAGTACCTTTTCTTCTTCAAGATCTGTCAAGGCAGAAGAAATAATAACTGGTAGCTTAGAGTTATCATCTAAATAAGCGTACCTTAAATGAAAGGGCAACGACTTAAGCTCATGTTTTGGAAGTTCTTCTATTGAAGGTTTTGGTCTAGAAGGATTTCTACCAAGCTCTTCCAATTCTGGATTTTTCGAAAGCAAGTAAAATGGTGAAGCTTCCAAATACTGTGCATACTCCTTAATACTTGTATTTGTAGATTAAGTAGTCCCATAGTGAACAATACATCCTTCTAGTGTGTTATTCGGCATTGTATCACGAAAGCTCTCAATTATCTCCTTATCGATGGTGTCTATTTGAAGGCACGTGTCAATCCCTGATGGGTATTTCATTACTTTGAACACATTGAAAGTGACTTGCTCATTTTGCACCCTAAGGATTAGTTTTCCTTCTTGGACATCAATAAGAGTTCTTCCCATGGCAAAAAATGGTCGGCCTAAAATGATTGGTATCTCTCGATCTTCAATCATATCCAAAACAATAAAATCTGCAGGAAATATAAACTTGTCGACCTTAACCAGTACATCCTCAATCATTCATCTAGGATACTTAATAGACCTATCTGCCAATTGAAGAGAAACAGTTGTTGCTTTTGGTTCACCAAGTCCTAATTTCCTGAAAATAGAGAGAGGCATCAAATTAATACTTGCACCTAAATCACACAAAGCTTTATTAAAATAAGTATTTCCAATAGTGCATGGGATAGAAAAACTCCCTGGATCTTTCAACTTCGGTGGCAATTTATTTTGTAGAATTGCAGTTGACTCTTCAGTTAACAATACGGTTTCATGCTCTTCTAATTTTCTCTTGTTGGATAAAATTTCTTTCATGAATTTAGCATAGCTTGGCATTTGTTCTAATGCATCTGCAAAAGGAATGTTAATATGCAACTTTTTAAAGACATCAAGAAATTTAGAGAACTGCTTATCTAATTTGTTTTTCCGAAGACGCTGAGGAAACGGGATTGGAGGGACATAAGCTTTGACTGGTGTTGATTGTTGTGATTGTGGAATTTCTGCACTTGTTGTCTCAGATGTTCTAATGGTGTCTTTAGTTTGCTCTATGTTATCTTCTTCAACTTTTTGTACTTCTTTTGGTGGATCTTCAAGTTGTCTACCATTCCGAAGAATAATTGCATTCATTTGTTCCTTTGGATTTATCTCTGTGTTGCTCGGCAGAGAGCCTTGTGGTCTGCTGGATAACAAGTTTGCAATCTGACCCATTTGCACCTCGAGGTTCCGGATTGATGTAGCTTGATTCTAAAAAATTGTCTATGTTTTGGTCATGAATTGAGACATATTTGTTGTGAGTTGGGTAAGAGCATCTTCCAATTTTGACTTATTCTCTTGTTACTGGAACCCTGGAGGTGGCTTCAATGTATTTTGAGTGTTGTTCCATGACAAATTCGGGTGATTTCTCCAGCCAGGATTGTAGGTATTAGAAAATGGGTTATTTTGTTGCCTCTGGAAGTTTGACACATAATGAGCTTGTTCAGCAGATGATGACGCAAAAGGACTTCCAACTTGGCAGTTGACACTGGTATGGTTCCCTCCACATAATTCACACACTTGAGTTTGAATAGCACTGACATTTAGGTGCTCCAGCTTATTAGATAAAGCAGTCATCTGTGCAGATAAAGCAGTGACAACATCAACATTATGGGCTCCTACAATTTTCCTTGGCATTGATCGCTCTGAAATCCACTAGTAATTGTTAGATGTCATCTCCTCCAATAATTCATAAGCTGCTTCTGGTGTTTTTCCCATTAACATTCCTCCTGCTGCAGCATCAATCATTGTTCTAGTATTGGATCCCAAACCATTATAAAATGTCTGTACCTGAAGCCAAACTGGTAGACCATGATGTGTGCATTTTCTTAGTAGGTCTTTGTATCTTTCCCACGCTTCATATAATGATTCCATCTCGAACTGAGCGAAGGTTGTGATGTCATTTCTCAACTTGCCTGTTTTTGCTGGAGGAAAGTACTTCGCTAAAAACTTCTGTGCTAAACCATCCCATGTAGTGATTGTTCCAGCAGGGAGTGAGTTCAACCACTCTTTTGCTTTATCCCTCAGTGAGAACGGAAAAAGTCTTAGCCTAATAGCATTGTCTGAAACACCATTTTGCTTAAATGTGTCACAAATTTCCAAGAAATTTGTAATATGGGCATTTGGATCATCATTTGGCATCCCAGCAAATTGAACTGAAGTCTGAATCATCTGGATTATGGTTGGCTTAATTTCAAAATTATTGGCTTGTGGCTTTTTCGAAAGCAAGTAAAATGGTGAAGCTTCCAAATACCGTGCATACTCCTGAATACTTGTACTTGTAGATTGAGTAGTCCCAGAGTGAACAATACATCCTTCTAGTGTGTCATTCGACATTGTATCACGAAAGCTCTCAATTATCTCCTTATCGATGGTGTCTATTTGAAGGCACGTGTCGATGTCTGATGGGTATTTCATTGCTTCGAATACATTGAAAGTGACTTGCTCATTTTGCACCCTAAGGATTAGTTTTCCTTCTTGGACATCAATAAGAGTTCTTCCCGTGGCCAAGAATGGTCGGCCTAAAATAATTGGTATCTCTCGATCTTCAATCATATCCAAAACAATAAAATCTGCGGGAAATATAAACTTGTCGACCTTAACAAGTACGTCTTCAATCATTCCTCTAGGATACTTTATAGACCTATCTGCCAATTGAAGAGAAACAGTTGTTGCTTTTGGTTCACCAAGTCCTAATTTCCTGAAAATAGAGAGAGGCATCAAATTAATACTTGCACCTAAATCACACAAAGCTTTATTAAAATAAGTATTTCCAATAGTGCATGGGATAGAAAAACTCCCTGGATCTTTCAACTTCGGTGGCAATTTATTTTGTAGAATTGCAGTTGACTCTTCAGTTAACAATACGGTTTCATGCTCTTCTAATTTTCTCTTGTTGGATAAAATTTCTTTCATGAATTTAGCATAGCTTGGCATTTGTTCTAATGCATCTGCAAAAGGAATGTTAATATGCAACTTTTTAAAGACATCAAGAAATTTAGAGAACTGCTTATCTAATTTGTTTTTCCGAAGACGCTGAGGAAACGGGATTGGAGGGACATAAGCTTTGACTGGTGTTGATTGTTGTGATTGTGGAATTTCTGCACTTGCTGTCTCAGATGTTCTAATGGTGTCTTCTTCAACTTCCTGTACTTCTTTTGGCGGATCTTCAAGTTGTCTACCATTCCGAAGCATAATTGCATTCATTTGTTCCTTTGGATTTATCTCTGTGTTGCTCGGCAGAGAGCCTTGTGGTCTGCTGGATAACAAGTTTGCAATCTGACCCATTTGCACCTCGAGGTTCCGGATTGATGCCGCTTGATTCTGAAAAGTTGTCTCTGTTTTGGTCATGAATTGAGACATGTTTGTTGTAAGCTGGGTAAGAGCGTCTTCTACGTTTGACTTCTTTTCTTGTGGTTGGAACCCTGGTGGTGGTTTCAATGTATTTTGAGTGTTGTTCCATGACAAATTCGGGTGGTTTCTCCAGCCAGGATTATAGGTATTAGAAAATGGGTTATTTTGTTGCCTCTGGAAGTTTGACACATAATGAGCTTGTTCAGCAGATGATGACGCAAAAGGACTTCCAACTTGGCAGTTGACACTGGTATGGTTCCCTCCACATAATTCACACACTTGAGTTTGAATAGCACTGACATTTAGGTGCTCCAGCTTATTAGATAAAGCAGTCATCTGTGCAGATAAAGCAGTGACAACATCAACATTATGGGCTCCTACAAATTTCCTTGGCATTGATCGTTCTGAAGTCCACTGGTAATTGTTAGATGCCATCTCCTCCAATAATTCATAAGCTGCTTCTGGTGTTTTTCCCATTAACGTTCCTCCTGCTGCAGCATCAATCATTGTTCTAGTATTGGATCCCAAACCATTATAAAATGTCTGTACCTGAAGCCAAACTGGTAGACCATGATGTGTGCATTTTCTTAGTAGGTCTTTGTATCTTTCCCACGCTTCATATAATGATTCCATCTCGAACTGAGCGAAGGTTGTGATGTCATTTCTCAACTTGCCTGTTTTTGCTGGAGGAAAGTACTTCGCTAAAAACTTCTGTGCTAAACCATCCCATGTAGTGATTGTTCCAGTAGGGAGTGAGTTCAATCACTCTTTTGCTTTATCCCTCAGTGAGAACGGAAAAAGTCTTAGCTTGATAGCATTGTCTGAAACACCATTTTGTTTAAATGTGTCACAAATTTCCAAGAAATTTGTAATATGGGCATTTGGATCATCATTTGGCATCCCAGCAAATTGAACTGAAGTCTGAATCATCTGGATTATGGTTGGCTTAATTTCAAAATTATTGGCTTGAACGGCAAGGCGTGTAATGCTTGAGTGAGCACCATTAACTGTAGGTACAGCATAATCTCTTAAGGGTTTTGCATCCTCATTTCCATGTACTGCTTCGTCAGCCATGATTAGTTGTTGCTCCTGTGAAGCTTCTCTCCTTTCTTTATTAAGCCTTCTACACATGCGTTCAATCTCTAGATCAAAAGGCAATAAATCAAAACTTCTTGAGCGTCTCATAAAATTAAACAAGACAATAAAAAATTCAAATAAAAACAATAAAAATAAAATTCAAATTAAACTAAGGTTAGTTGGTATCGATACTAATCCAAACAATCCCCAGCAACGGCGCCAAAAACTTGTTGTTGTTGTTGCTCCTGTGAAGCTTCTCTCCTTTCTTTATTAAGCCTTCTACACATGTGTTCAATCTCTAGATCAAAAGGCAATAAATCAAAACTTCTTGAGCGTCTCATAAAATTAAACAAGACAATAAAAAATTCAAATAAAAACAATAAAAATAAAATTCAAATTAAACTAAGGTTAGTTGGTATCGATACTAATCCAAACAATCCCTGGCAACGGCGCCAAAAACTTGTTGCGTAAATTAGCAAGTGTACTAGTCGGCACAAGTAATATAATGAAGAGTAGAGTATCGTCCCACAGAGATTGTATATCCTATTAGTTACCGAAATTATTCTAACTCTAATTTATTTGAACAATCGAATAAGCGAATTTAGATTAAAATAAAATAAAAAAAAATTAAACAAAGATGCAGACAGTAGTAGAAAATTACCAAGAGATTAAAACACTAGGACATCCGATTTCACCATAACCAATCCAATTTAATCCTCCATCTATGCTATTAAAATTTATTACCCATGCTGACAGTGAATTTCCCTAATTTATTCAATATCCTCTCTCGAGTAATATCAAAAATATCTCCACATATCAACCCACTATATCTCTATGTGAATTTAAATATGCAAAGATTCATTAAGCTCTATGGAAATTCTTAATTAAGACTGCACGAATCACGTTGGCACATCTCTGTCTTTCGTTCAATTCATGACATCCATTACACAGAGTAAAAATACATAAATCTCCTCTCGGTCTCATTATGTATCCTCAAATCATTCAAATATTGGCCAGATATTTAAAAGCATTAAGCACAATAATGAACACTCAATCATGGAATAATTAATTAAAAATAACATAGATTTATGGAATTAAATCTTCATAGTTAGGCTACATCATAGCCCTAGTAAAATAAATTAGTTCATGGGAATATAAAGAGAATCCATTAATTTAATTGGAAACATTCAAGCAAGATAATAGAGAAGAGGAAAAAGAAAAACTCAAGAATTAATGCGTCTTCCTCCTGCTCCAGATTATTCCTGCTGCTCTCGATTTTGCTCAAAATTTGCGGCTGCCTTTCTCTATCTCCTTTCTCTTGGCTCCCTTTCTCTCTTTTGTGCGGCTGCTTTTCTTCCCTTTTATAATGTTGTGGTTTCTTCCAAATCCTTAAAGGAAAAGGATTGCAAATCCAGCCCACAAATCCTTAAATGAAAATAATTAAAAATCCTAAGCCAATTAGAATTAAAAGCAAAAGCCCCTCCACGTGTTGCATGCATGATTAATGATTAATTAAATTAAGTCATTTGTGATTTGTTCCAATTAATTCTTCTTTAATCCCATATTGTACCTAAAATAAGAAAAAATTAAAATTAAAATAAAATTAACATAATAAAACATAAAATTAAGTTATGAAAGCATTAAAATAATAGATAAATTATGAGCACATCAAAATGTAATGTAATGTAATTAGTACTCAAGAGTAGGTAAAACTCCGAATAGTGTGTACCAACAGACGTTTCTGGATCGATTTCAGATGTTGTGTATGCGTTCGCGGTCATGGATAGTTTTATGAAACATATAGTATGCATGTACGTACTTGTTCTTGATTTTTAAGAAAGAATAGCATTTGGCGCATGCAATGCTTGCGGCAAGAGGATGATCTCTACCCAGCGCGATCTCTCTCTTCCTTTTTAACACACTTTCTCTCATCTTTCTCTCTCTTTACCATTTTTTCAACAATTAATGTTCAGTTAAACTGGTAGCGTTGTTTCTCTCAGAAACTTGGTGAATTCATTGGCTGAAGTTCGTCTATGTGGCTTCCAGAAGATGATCTGATCATGAATTGATCTTGTTCCTCTTTCTATCTATAGGATCTTTTATCTTTTTGTTATCTGCTTTTAATTATCTATTACTGTTCAGCAGAATGCCTGAAATTTATTTCAACGGCTGCATCCTCCTAAATGAGGTGGCACGTGCTTGTCAACATGGTGGACGATTTTTAATAATTTAAAATAATTTTCACTGTTATTTTTTAATGTACACAACACCGCCAAAGATAGATTTGAGATATGTAACATTACTCCTATACATTATTGACATAATAATTGAAAGGTAGGAAACAATTTGCATATAATGATCTCAAGATATATCCTTGCTATACTTTGCAATATACAGAGAAGAAATAAAATTCAGAGATGTTGAAAAATATGACTTCAGTAAAGCCACATTCATTAATAATGAAAATAAGTACATATTATTATTATTATTATTATTATTATTATTATTATTATTATTATTATTATGTTACTGTTATATGTAAAATACAATTTATTTTTTAAAAATACATATATCTGTCGATTTATTTTGCTTTCTACAAAAGTCTTATTTTTTTAATTATTTTCTATAAATAACAGGACCTAGGTTGTAAAAAAACCACTTTTATTAAAATTTATGCAATTATTTAAATGATGCTTGTAAAACTCTCCTTAGAATGTTAGGAAAAATTCGATCAGGAAAGAATATAAGTCGTCTTCTAAGATAGAATTATAATGTGATCATTCTTATAGAAAGACCGAAAGAGTAACCTAAATAATGATGAATTTTGAGATTTTGCAGTGAAGATCGTCATGGTATTTACAAACTGTGTCACATACTATGCCTGAAAAAAGCATGTTGATGATGACATTGTCTTTGAAATCTTACTGAGACTACCTGCTAAATCAATTTTGCGATTTAGATCTGTCTCTAAGATCTGGCTCAATACAATTGATAGCTTTCGTTTTGCTTATGTGCATACATCAACATTGGCTGCCGCTGGAGAACCTCAAATTCTGCCTTTATATTTTTGGGCCTCAATTATAAGAATTTCTTCATTTCGATTGTTCTTCAATAATCAACCCTTGATTAAGCGGGGAGATAATTTCATATAAATGAGCAAACTTCAATTTATCTCTACTTAGAATAGCTATCTTCAATTTATCTCAAAAGTGTAAAAACTTTTGATAATTGAAATTTATCCCATATCCTCAGCAGTACTCTAATCTGATGATAATGTTAGACATGACAATTGTATAACACTCTTTATTTTGGACTAGTAGTGTTTAAACAAATTTTTCTTTTTCTTTTTTTGGCTAATTGCCCCTTAGACCTAAATAAATGATTTTTAATCATTTTTATTTATCTGGTCACTCAAGTTTAAATCTTGCGCAACTGTTTACCTTGTTTTAAATAAGAAAAAAAATATCTCTAATTGTTTTGGGTGATAAAAGAATCACTTATTGTACAAATTATTTCTTACAAAGTGATCTGTAAATATAATATTAATCAAATAAAAATTTAATACAATAAAAATAAATCATGCAGCTAAAAGTTCTTTTCTTCCAACAAATACTTATATGATAGATGTGGTGTTTTGTACACACTGATTCTATAATTGTTGGATTGTATTTTAAGTAATTTCACATGAAGTTTCCTTCTATATTTCCAACTTGAAGCCAATCTCTAATTTCAAGTTCAAGTCAAATTAAGATTACACGTCCGCACTCGTTGTCTAAGCATTGAGCTACTTTTAGGCCACAAACTTGGGGCATATTTTATATTTAGGCCAGTGAGCAAACTTCGGCCATATAGAATTTTGTAACTCGTATGGTAGCTTTCCATTGTGCCGTAGAATTTAGGAATTGAAGTAATTGGCGGGCGCAAGAGGCACATCCAAAAATTTTGATCGCAGTTACTTTCATCTTCAAAGAATTAATTTTTTGGAATAATTTTATCTATTAGCTTTTGGCCAAACAAATTTTGTTCCATCAGGAAAAAGACAAAAAAAACAATTTTTTTTCCATGTTGAGTACATAAAAGCACCAGGTCGGCCACGCTACTATTTCCGCCCTGGTATGGCTCACCTCAACCAAATGGTGCCAGCAGAGCGTCGAGGCGAATGTGGCCCGACCAGAGACGAGTGCCCGACCAGAGACGAATGCCCGACCAGAGGTATATGCCGAGCCGATACCCATCTCCTGAAAAAGCGGGAACACGATCCCACAGACTCATGGCGTTTGCGCTTTTCCCGGAACCGTTACGAGACATTTAATACCCCACGTTTACCCATGATGTAGCAGTTAAAGCTCCATCAATGACCACTACCCGAAAAGTGAGGGAGGAGGACTGAAGGGGAACGTGGAATAATGGCTATAAAAGGAGGACAAACCGATAAAAAAGGGATAGACAAAAATTAAGAGGGGAAACGCTGCCAAAGTGCAATCAGACATTTTCTCTTACAAGTTAAAAACCCTTCTTGAATCCGAATTATATTGTTTTCCCGTAAACACCTTGTGCTAACTTAGGCATCGGAGGGTTTACGCCGGCAAAACCACCGGCGTACTCTGACCTGTCTGTGTGTGCAGGAACCTCTGGAGACGAAGCTTTACGAGGAGAGATCCTGGTCGTGGTGAAGTTGATCGAGCAGAGACCCTGGTCGTAGAACGAGGACAACCACGTCCTGCAAGGGAAAGGAAGGTAATTTCACCCCAGTGATCCGAGCAATAGCTGATAACACACACGTTGGTGAAAGAATCTGGTCGGTCAGAACGCGAACGAAGTTGAGCATCTAACATTCCATTCACTGAATATTTAGGAAGAGAAATTGCACAATTAGCTAGTTATCAGCTGTCAATTGTCCAAAAAACTACCATGGAATTGAAAGCTGCAACCTCTCTTCCTGATGATATTCTTTATGACATCTTACTGAAACTGCCCACAAAATCACTTTTTCGTTTCCGATTCGTCTCCAGGAACTGGGGCAACATAATCGACAGTCTTTCTTTCTGTACGAAGCATGTAACAACAGAAGCAACTGCCGCGGAAGAACCTCAAATACTGCGAGTGCCTTTTCCATTGGGCCTATCAAAAGCCCTGCATTCACTTTCATACGATGGCAAAGTCATCAAAGAAAGTGAACGACCGATCTTAGAGTTCTCAATGGGAAAAAGGTTTATATTGAAAAACGGTGCATGGTTCCAAGACACGCACGGCGTAGGCGACGCGTTTTTATGCAATCCTCTGAGAGGAGAAGTTCTCGAGCTACCGCGGGCGCGGATACCGACACCAAATATGGGTAACGTGGACCACAGCAGAGTACGGAATCGGATTTGATAGCACTAGGCACTATCAACACGTACAAGATTGTCCGTGTGGTTCAAAAGGTAATTGCAATTGCCTCTAACAAACTGACAACCGAAGTTTACCCTTTGGGCACAGATTCAGGGAGAGAAATCTCCTCAGCAGTTACCCATAATCATCTAGATCACGACGGAGTGTCTGCATATGGAGACATGCACTGGTTGGCTAATTCTTTCTGGAGAACCCCAGGAGAGAGTACGCTAATGTCTTTCGACTTCAAGACATGAGGCCTGATGATACGGATGCCATGAGGCCTGACATCGGTTTCTGGGGAGAAAATAATTGGCGTTTCTTTGCAAGTGATTACAATTTCCTTGCTGGTGCTTGCGGGAGTCAAGGGTCATTTTTCGGAGATTTTATTAACCACTGTAAGCATTCGCTCGTTGTTGATCTAAAAGAGAATCACCTGTTATACAGATAGCCCTCGGTCAGAGGATGATGATGAAACTGTGAACTCGAATTCGAATTACATCACCAGTTATACAGGTAGCCTTCTTTCTCTCAAACCCCTTAGCCATTCAGTTGACCAAGGTCGTTTGGGCAACTTCCTAAAGACAGCAAGGAGAGTCTATGTTGCTCCACCATTTCCTCATTCTCAATAGACTCTTTGTTTTAATTTCACAAGTCAGATGAATTTCGGGATCAAGAAATCTCTTATTTGAGTTTATTCTGTTTTCGGATTAGTTTTATCAACTTTAATTTCTTGATCTCATTTTGAATATAGGATTAGACATTGCTTATCCTAAATAGGAATTGACGAGGTTTCTGAGAGAAAGAATGTGCTCACAGTAAAACTGGACATTATCCCTGCTCCTGCAATTAATTAATTAATTAATCTCCCTCGTTATTACACAGGCTTTGCACGCACCAAGCGCCATTTTTTTTTTTTAAATCAAAGGACAATTACTATCATGCATTTGTTTCATAAAAAATAATCCACAACCGCAAAACACGTCCTATGTTATATATCACACATCAATGGGCATTTAATTTTATCCACACTTAAGAGTACTAGTTGTTGTAAAACTTCTCCCTTAAGTGCCTATTTGATATAACTTATCTAATGGTTATAAGTGTTTATTTAATCACATGATCTTTTATAAAAAAAATTACCGTTATTTGATTGTTTTATTAGTAGAGCTTTTGAAGAGTAAATAAATTATTTTACCTCTATTAGTAAAAGCCCAAAGTAATATCCTCAACTTATTTTGGAAGTAGATGTTGAAAACTTTTTTTAAATGTTAAAATATCTAAAATATCATCAACTTATTTGACAATCTTATTTTATTCTTTTTATGACATAACTTTAAAAAATTTACCCATTAAAGAAATTTTATAATTTTTAATAAAAGCCCTCATTGAAAACTAAACAACTAAAATTTTTTGGGTGAAAGCTCTACTTATAAAAATTCTATTAACAAAAGTTTTGCTCAAGTAAGCTCCATGTTTGGTGAAGAAGTGGAAGGCTAAAAGCAAAGTGACACGTGTTGATATTAAGTTTTATAGCAAAAGAAAAGTCATCAAAAGGATCTTGAGTTGTGCCGGGTACGCCATGTGTTCTGAAGGGTATCTAGGGTACACTACGCAAGGGTAGAAAGGTTAGAAAAATATTCAAAAAATGTATCATGTGATAAAAGAGGCATAATCCCAAAAAAGATTAACTGATTCTCTATCAAAAAATAAGGAATTAATGAGGGAACATTGTGCTAAAAAAGAGGGGACAACAACCTATCACACCTCTAAATAGGGCAAAAAAGGTTGTTACTAGAATATTTGGGACCACAAGTCCTCTACTGCTATGCCTGCAAGTCTCCAACAACCATGCAGAGGTACACAAGACCACCCCTCTATGCCCAACATCGTGTATGCACCTCAAACTTATTCTCCACACATGCCCTGACATACCTAAATGGTCACAAGTGTGAAGGACAAAAATATATTTGACACGCCAACAGGGAACACCAATAAAAGAACGCCAAGTGGCATGACAGCCTAAGTACTCCTTATAAAATACTCAGATTTTATTTTTATCAATACAACCAACACATGCACCACAAGGGCTGAGGTTTCTTCCTCTTCTACCCACCATTACTGAGAGCTTGTAAGTTCTTTAACCTAAGATAACCCAACTCTGACTTGAGCATCGGAGTGTGGTCGCTGGCCACTTCCAACTCCATTTTTTACATCCTTCTCATTATTTTGCATGTCTAAGGCAACTTGGCGAGCTCTCCAATTCCAGATTCAAACCTCTCTCCACAGCCACCATCCTCTCATTCTTCCTTCACTCCTTAAAAAAATCAAAAACAGCCCGTATACCCCGACCAAGTGAGGCACCCTATGTCCCAACAAAAATAAATTGATTGTTCTTAGTTAGGTTTTGTGGCTTTCACTTATACATCTAAAATCTACTAAAAACACTCCACTTAAAAAGTTATACCAAATGGAGTCTACAAGGATTGCATAAAATATCTTCCAATTAGGTTTCGAAAGCAAGATGAATTGTAAGAATCATTTTTCCCCCTTTCTATTAATGTTCCTAACTCCTAGGACTGTTGCTTGAACCCACATATTCTATTAGTCAACATTACATGGATATTATTGTAACAATTAATTGATGGTAGGGATGTCTCGGATTATCTAAACTACTTTAATGGTCATAAGTTAAGGCACCGTGCCATACACTGTGCGTGTTGTCGTCTCAAAGAATTTACAATACAAACTTGAGCAGCTAAATTGCCAAAGTTGTAAATGTAATTTTCAAGCGGTTCATTTGAGTTTAAATTATGATAAAAGAATAAGGAAGAATAAAAATTAATTCGGGTGAGACTATTGAAGCTAAAAATTTAATTTAGGCAAACTCCAATCTTAAAATTTAAAGAGAGAGAGAGAGATAACGCTATTTGCACATGTTACACAAAACTTTACATGACCACTAAAGTACAAGTGCCTTGATTTTATTTTTCATGTACAATTTTGTGTACAAATACTATTTCTCAAAAATAAAAAATAGCATAACAAATGTCGGGCAGCCCTAAATCAGTCACTATGGCACACAAAAAAATACTCTACTTAATATTTCTAATCATATATTGGAAGAAAAGCATGGCAACTAATTATATTATTACCTAAAAAAAACCAGAAGAAACAAATAACCTAGTAAGGAACATAAACCCAGCCGGTTGTCTTAAGTGAATTGCGCTTGAGCATACAAATTTACACAAGTGAATTGCTTGAGTTTTTGAGAGAAATAAAGTTCCTTGTATAACTAAGGACTCTCTTGCCAATAACCACACTTCCATCTTTTGGCAAAGGGCATTGCAAGTAGCAAACACGATTCGTCCCTAGATCAAGAACAAGCATGCACTTAGAACTACAATTTGATTCAAAAAACAATCCACGACCGCAAGCGCCTATAGGAGATCTGTAGTCACTCAATAAACATTTATAAGGCCGTATAACATAAGTGCTATCCGGCTACCTTACCCACACTTGAGTACTAATCATGTTTTCTCGTACCCACTCTTTATGCTCATAATCTTTCAACACCCATATCTCCATTTGTTCAGCAGATGGAAAGATAACAATAGCAGCAGGGATCCCTTCAGATTAACCAATTCAATCCATTTGTAATGTCGGTACCCGAAATCCGGAACAGGAGTCTCATTAAATTCCTCTTTTCTGAAGTCAGAAGATTTTATAATATAACCAAATAACCAATAAATGTCCCCGTATTCAGATACGCCAGATAATCTTTTAGGGTAAAGGAAATCAATTGATGGAGAGATTGCTAATACTGCCCTCCATGAATCTGTACCGAGTGTATAAATTTCAGCTGCCAATTTGCTTAATGGTGAGATATTAATACGGAGAATCTTGTACTCTATTTTAGTACTATCAAATCCTATCCCATAGGTAATGGATTGTACAAATGGGGCGAGTGGCCTTGGAAGTTCTAAGACTTCTCCTATGAGAGGATTGCATAAAATGGCTTCGTCTTCGCGACCGCCGAGATCCCGAAAGCATAATAAACCATAAGCCACATGGCAAAGGACATAGCAGCCTACGTTCTTGGAGAAATCTAAGGCTGGATTTATATGCTCACTTTTTTTTATGATATTGCTGACGGAAATAAGTGGATGCAAGGTTTTTGAGAGACTTGTTACTCTATCCGAGGCCAGAATATGAGGTTCCTCGTCAACAGAAGCATTAATTGATTGGACGAGGGGGGCAATGGAATACACTATCGGGGTAGCCGTAACGGCGGATTCCATATTTGTTCGGGTATGGAAAGGGGCCAAGGATATCAGATGTGATTTTAGAGGCTGTTTCAGCAAGACGTCGAAGAGGATATCGGAAGGAACAGTATTAATATCCTTCCTGATGCGGCGGCTAACAAAGTTTGTAAGCTTTTTCTTATTTTCATTCTTGTCATTCTTTTAAGCCATGAAGACTTGTGCAAGTATGCAGTGAGAACATTGAATCTTGAGCAGCTCTAAGAGTTCGTATAATTTTTTCTTTTCATGCTTTTCAATTCAATTGAAGGCTTTTGCAAGTATATATAATACGGTACTGCATCTGCGGTTGTGTAATGTGAGAACATTATTTGAAATCGTAATAGCAAACCCTAAATTGACATGAAGTTAAACTCGGAAATTAATAAAACTACTCCCTGTTCTCTATTTATTAAAGAATATTAGTCTTTAAAAGTTGGTTAATATTAGTCGCATCCAATACTTGAAATCTAATTCGGTTTCAAACTTTCTTATTCGATCAAATTCAAATGTCATTCTAACAATTTATTCTACCTAAAGTCAATTTTGTATCCCTAATTGTAAAATGGGAAAAGAAGCACAAAAGATCGGATTCCTTGCCTGCTAAACATATTGGACCTCTACACAAAAAGGGTAAGAATGTTTTACGTGATCATATACTTAGTGGCGGTCCAAAATTATAGTTTTTTATTAATTGCGTGCCTCCTTTAAAAGCTATAATTATATGCGTATCTTTGTCTACTTATTCTTATACATATTCTATATTCCTCTCTCCCACAATCATCCAGTGTCTCATAAATCTTGCAATTGAAGGAAAATAAAGGGTATATATATATATTTTTGGCTTTTTAATGTTCATTTTTGTCTCGCACAAACCTTCGTCGTCATCATTATGAAAAAGTCTTGCGTATTTTCAGAACATTTTTCCTTCTTTATTTATTGTTTGCCATGTGTATGCTTGCATACATATATGATAACCAATGAATGATAAAAGAACAATACTTTAAGAGCATCAAAAACGTTTTACATCAAAATATACGCACACGCATATATAAAATCATTCTCTAGTGAGAGAATAAAGTGAAGATGCCAGTAAAAAATAAAAAGAAAAAGATACAGATTTTAATACACTAATATAAAAAAAAGTTTTCAATGTATTGAAATCTGTAAAAAAATTTTTTTGGTATTTTAATGACATTCCCACTTTACAGAGTAAGGATGTTCTCACTATAAAATGATATTATATATATCATTCTCAAGTGTAGGTGTCTTTTTTTTTTTTAAAGCAAACATGATATTAAACTACGTGCTTAATAGAGTTAATTTTCTTAGGTGCGGACGTTTTTATTTATTTATTTTTAATGCGAGCACGTTGTTAAATTGTGTAACTTAATAAAGTTAATTTTCAATACAATAAAAAAGCCAACACTATTGAATCGCACGGCTTAACAATATGTTTGCATGAAAAAGAGAAGAATTATGTATGTGTGTACGCACACATATATGTTCTCCCATGCCAAAAGGTCGGCAAAACAAAACGAGAATATCATTACGTAAAGGGAATCCATATGTTTTCTAGAAGCATATATATATTCTTATGTTTTTGCTTACGATCTAAACTACCAATGCATAATTATTAACAAATTTTAAAAGTTGAAAAAGACTATTATAACGGTCCCATCAAAAAAATTAGCTATCATTAAAATTAACGTTGGGAATGCTTATGTTGCAGCGTCATCAATAGGTAACATTGTTTGTTAATAGTAATAATTGTTTTGTTGAGTGTACAATTCATGCATTTGCGTAATGCCTGCTGCGAAATTTTTGCGACCTGTAATGACAATGTAGTTATTAACAAAGGAAACTTATAAACGATACACTACATTAATGGTAATATGATGTGGACGATGCACCATAGTAATGGCCCATTATGGACCATGGACTAGAATTTGAAGTCGAGCCTTGAGCTGGTCTCAAAACATTTTCTTCCCAATTTTCGTAAAAAATGTGAAAAGATTATATATATTTTTAAGTTAATGTTCTTCCGATAGGAGAAATTCTATAATAACTCAAATATATTATAATTAATTAATACATATATAATATATGTAGTTGAATTTAACACAAACACTATTTATAAGATAATTTTTTAAAATAAATACATATATATTAAAATATTATTTACTTACTGTATGGATAATATAATATTTTAAATATATTTTAAAATTTCTCTACGGATAGATTAAGGAAGCTAATTTAAGCACATTTGACATGGCTGATGTTCCCGCCGCTCACTAAATGCCATGTCAGATAAACCTCAAGCTCTACGTGGCTTTTGATCTTGCAATCACACAACAAAAGTCAGCCATTCATGTAATACAGTGTCGGAGCTTGAGGGAGCACCATTATTTTGTACCCCAGCAGCTACCCGATCGTTCCTTTCGCCCAAATAGTTAACATGAACAGGAAAAGTTACCGTACTATTCACCCGCACAATAACGTCGAATCAACAACGTCAAAATGCATTAAGAGAATCAATAAAGAAAGAATCCCAACTTAAATGGTTCAAGATCCTCCGATCAAAAAGATGGCATAAATGACAACTGACAGAGGAACATTTTCTTTGACCTTCATGTACCCGGACAGGTGTTACGGGGCCCACCTATATCACTATCTAAAGCAGCTATGTGGATCTCATCTACAATCGGGCTTTGCCTAATGGCATGAGTGTGAAAACGTGCCAAACAGTAGATTGGGATTTTTTTATTATTAAATTTTATTAATTTATTTTCTTTTGTGATGAACCGGCATTAAATTCTAGATAAAGGAAGGTAAATGTGAGTACTATTTTAGGGAAAAAAATCAGGCGTAATTAAATTGGACCATGGGGCCCATACTCATAGTTGTAGTTTCTATCCCCAGACGCGCATGGATTGACTGTGGACTCGAGGCGGTGACTTCATATCACGTTTGTGCGGGTGCAGAGAACCGCATAATATCTACGTAAATAAGTTTACGCTCCAAAAGAGAGCGTGCAATACACACCACACGGAGGGTCTATATTTTTTATTTTCTTAGGAAGATTTCGATTGTCCCCCTGGAGTATTAAGGTTTTACTATTGAACCCCGTTTGTTTTTATAATGCTCCAGATTGCCTCTTTGTTGTAAAAAAAATTCATTGAAATTCTCATCTTAGCCAAAAGCCACTTCTTTTTGTTTTCTTTTTTAAATGGTTTAACTCTAAGGGAGTAACGGGATATCATAAGAACGGGAGGTGATAAAGGGTAAAACATAAAAATCTATAACTGAGAAAGTGACTACATTTTTAACTATATTAACTATATTTTTTAATTTAACTACATAAGAATGTGAGATAATGATGACAATTTATCTTTTCTACATAAATAGGCTTGTATGAACTCAACCCAATTTAATTTTAGCACTGAAATTTATATAGATCAAGTTTCCAATTAATAATTAAGTTTCGGATACGTGTGTAGGTATGTATGTATATCACAGATTGGCGGATGACTTGTCATTTCTCCCCTTTCCTCATAAGGCGTCTCCTGGTTATGAGAAAGCGCACAATTGAGTGCGTGTCAAGTTTTCATTTGGGGACTTTGATGTGGGCCACATAACTCCGCTAATGGGATCTTAACATGCACGCAATTACGCGATTGCGTGCACCTAGTCATGGTGTAAATAAAAGTTCATGACAACAATATTAAAATATTTATAATTCAATATAGTAAACAATTGGTTAAATCATCATAAGAAAAAAGAAAGTATGGGCACTAAGGATACCTTTACTAAGCATATCATACACCATCATATGTTGTCTGTATAGCGAACTTGAAGAACTAATGAAAGTATCTTATGATCTCATTAAGATTTCCTTCTAACACTAGTAATAGTTCTTCCAATTGACATGGAATGTTCTAATTAAATAGATAGACTTTTGTAATTGGAATTTTTTATGTCCAAAACATAAAAACTTTGAAACTAGGAAAAAGTCCCATAAAACTACTAAAAGTAACAAAAAAAATTACTATTATAGCATACCTAGACTTATCTAGAAGTAACAATTATTTATGTAGATCTATATAGAGATATACCTCCACATAGGATGAAAACACAAAAAATTTGATTAAAAAAAAAAGAATGATATTTTCACTGAAGATAGAGCTCTCTGATGAAAGGAATTCGATATTGTTTATAGGTTGTAAAAGTGGAGTTTGCTCAATGGCTAAGTAGGGAAGATAGAAGAAAAAGAGTACTTAAACCATTAGGGTTAATAAAATAACAATATTTTCATAATGAATCAGGGTGAGGGTAGTCATTTTAATTCACCCCACAATTTGAGGAATTTTTTTCTTAGTACACATCTCGATTAAATTAGGACTAAGGAGGGAGTAGAGGTCCCACCTACCACCTCCAATATCTGTAAGCGAAATCAAAGTTTTTTTTTTCTCTTATATATATATATTCGTATCTCTTATTTTTACTTATAGTAAGTGTACATGTCAGAAATTGAAATATCATAAGCAACTTGTATTGTATTGAATAAAAAAATTAATTTTTTTACTATATTGATATAAATAGAAGCATGAATTAAGATT
The DNA here is from genome assembly GCA_002013955.2 of Citrus medica. NCBI lineage: Eukaryota > Viridiplantae > Streptophyta > Magnoliopsida > Sapindales > Rutaceae > Citrus > Citrus medica. The sequence goes on along the minus strand of MKYO02012231.1, from coordinate 471,840 downwards.
CGTAAATTAATTAATTGAATAAATCAGATTTTTTCGATCAATTATAAATGTACTACTTTTACTTTTAAATGAATTCGAAATTTACTCCTCTCTATACTAGAAGATTTGGATGAAACAGTCTCAATAAAGTGCATAGTCCAACAAAATTATGTCACATATATTAAATTCTTCGTATCATAGTTATTTTCAGTAGTGGTGCCACTTTGAAACTAGCAAGGGCTTCATAGTTATTTTCAGCCCTTGCTTGATTTTAAAAAAGTTAAATTCATTTTGACATTTTTAACTATTTTCTCATGAAACCTTGCTAAATTTTAAAAATAACTAAAATATCAATATTTTTATACATTATTTTGAAATTAATGATTGAATGATAGTGTTGTTGTATATTAGTATACATACAAAAAGATATATTTTGTAGTCTTAATAATGAGATTGTTCTTCAATATTTTCAATATATTATGAGGACAGTTACTAGTGCATTAAATTAAATATTTTGATGAATTTTTATTTTGAGTATATGTTAATTTGTTGATTTTTTAAAAAAAAAATTAAATTAATGTTTGAACTCACCCCATGCTTATTTTCATATTTTCGATGGGTGGTCAATATCAAAATTATGTGATGCATTTTCCCATAGGCATATTCCCAAGCCAATTTCTTTAGTCGGGCAACTAGCCCACTCTCACACAAGCTGTTTGAAGACCCTCCATAGTGAGTGCAACCCAATCGTCAAAAATGACCAGGTGCACGTCCACAAGGCAGTGATTACACAATCCCACAGAGCGAGTGGCGTCACATTCAGCCACAAACTCACGTACAATTTCCAATCAAATATCGAGTACAATCATTTCAAAGAGCAGCGTTTCTGGTCCTTATTAAAGCATAAGAACCATCTATGCTCCATTGCCCATATTGCTCTATTGGCCCCCCCGCCTTTGACATTTTCATAAGTCAACGGAAAAGGACAATTGGGCTTCTCTTCTCTGTCTTTTGGCTGCCTCATTTTTCTTGTATAAATAATTAACAAGCACCAAGTCATTGCATCACAAATATCTCTCTCTTTTTCTTACCCTCTCTCTCTTCTTACTTTGGGGGTATAATCTCCTAAACAAATAAAATAAAATAAGAGAGTCAGCGCCGTCCTTTGTGGCTTCTGTCTCTCTCTGTTTACTTTTGCCCAATTGCTCAACAGGAACCAGCAAAAACAAAAAGTGCTGGCTAGATTAGTTCTGATGATAATTACTAAGTAGATTGTCTGCTAAAATGGGTGAGAAATTTCCTGCAAAAGCAGCTGACAATTGGGATCTCCAAGCCGTGGTGAGGTGCTTCTCCTCCGCCAATAATACAACCGCAAATTATACCCCACAAATCGATACAACCACCAGCGGTGCCGCCTCCGCCGCCGATGAAAGCAGTCTAGAAGACCCTTTGGCTTTCTTGGCTACTATGAAGTTTGACGAAGATGATGATCCATTTTCTTTTCCAAATCTTTTTGAAAACAAAAACATTGGTTTTCAAGAATTGGAAGATTCGTACAAGCCATTTTATTCAACTCCAAGCTCTGCTCCTGAAGGATTAATCAACCATCAACAACAACAGCGGCAGCTGCAACTGAACTCTAGCATAGTGTCCCCCATGAACTCATCATCATTTCCTCCGTTCGTTATTGGAGAGCAAAATAACCAACAGAGACACTATGTACAGCAACCTTTACAACAACAAGACCCTCAAATTCATCAACAAAAACAGCAGCAGCTGCCTATGAGATTGAGTTCTGCAATTCCTTTACGGCCCGCGATGCCATCACATGCCCATCGATCTAGAAAAAGGTAAACAAATAAATGTCTTTCCTTCTTTCTTTTTTCTTTTTCTTTTTCCCTTTTCCTTTTTTGGGTCATGATTCTGTTAGTCGTTGGCTGTATATACATGCACATGACGACGCTGTACATGATTGTTCTCTGATGAGCAACAGGAAGAGCCCGATAAAGAAGATGGTATGCCAAGTCACGGAAGAGAAGCTTTCAGCTGATTTGTGGGCTTGGCGTAAATACGGGCAGAAACCCATCAAAGGGTCCCCATATCCAAGGTCTGTTAATTATTCTAGGCTCTATTCACAGATCTTTTTTATATCATAGCTAGCTCTTTAATATTAATGATGGCTTTTGGTTTTGCTACAGGAACTACTATAGATGCAGCAGCTCAAAGGGCTGTGCAGCGAGGAAGCAAGTGGAGCGAAGCAACACAGATCCGAATATTTACATCGTCAGCTACACAGGAGACCACACACACCCTCGTCCAACTCACAGGAACTCGCTTGCTGGCAGCACCCGAAACAAATTCTCGGGAACTCAAAACCACCCAGTCAGCAACACGCCTCCTCCTCCACCTCTGCCGCCTCCTACCTCCAGCTCCTCTCCCCTTCCAGCCGCATGTCAGTCCCCGTCGGCCCCAACAACTCCCGCAGTGGATGAAGAGATGAGCAGTATTGAGAATATTCTAGCAAATGAAGCTGATCATGACAAAGACACCAGTAAAACTTTCATGGAAGAAGAAGAAGAAGATGATGACGATGATGATGATGATTTATTTGAAGATCTTCTCATTCCAAACTTAGCCGCGCCGGGGATTGATGAAGATTTCTTTAAAGGGTTGAAACAGTTTGGCAGCACTGCTGCTTCCGGCAGCGGCGACAACCACGGCTGATAGTCTCCTGAGCTGCGTTTAGAAATTAGGGTTTTGTTTTTGCATTTTGAAATATGAAATTGTAGTATGTTACTATGTTTATACAATCTTTTTTTTTTTTAAATCATAGATGGGAAGCAGATTTTTTTTTTTTTAACTTAAACTTACCTTGTGATCAGATTGTACATCAAGATCGATATAAAAAAGAAGGTGGTGGAAAGAATCTTTTCCCTATGCAACAATTATGTTTCTTAATTTTTAAAAATTATTTATTAAGCTTCTTTTTACTGAATATTATATGGTTATTATGCTGTTTTTCTGATAATGATATATATGGTATCCTATTCCTTTACATCATGATGAGATGACAATGACGACAGTAGCTTAATTAAACTAATTTTTAGCTTGCCCGATTGTTAATTAAATCTTCTTTTTGTTTAACATGGTGATGATTATGATGCTGATGATTATGATGCTGATGATTATGGTTATTGATGATATTATCATCGTGCATCGATCAAAATGGCGGTTCACATCATCCTTACATTTTGGCTTTTGAATTTTGAATTTGGTTGTTACTCGGTTAATGGCTACTAGCTAGTAATGATCATGATCTTCGCCATAATAAAGGAACCTCGTTATATATTGCGTGCTTTTACACGATCATAATTAGAAAAACCAACAGTAGTAATTATTAATAATAATTGTAAAGCTAATTGCAGTATCTGGGATAGACAATTTTTGGCTCTAGATTATTCGATCATTTTAGCTACAGATATGCTTTTTAATATTAGTATCCTATGTGACTGATGTGAATTGAAACTAGCTACTAAAGTACATGTGTATCTCATTTTTTGTCTATGAGAAAATAAAAGAGCAAATTATTGATTTATATTGTATAAAACTTCTTATGCAAATCCTTAAGAAGTCTTGATTTTTTGTCACTTTTTAATTAAGCACATCGTTGTACCTCAAAATGAACAAACTTGAGATATTTCTTATTTTATTATTAAAAAGACTAAAATAACTACAACAATTATTCATAAGACAGTAGTGAATATTTTAGATTTCGAAGGATATTTTCTTCAAATTAACAGTTGTCGGTAACCTTATCTGGAGTCGGAATTTGTTAATTAACTCTGATAGCGTCGGCTATATCATGGGACAAAACTAGATCCCTCTCATTTTGTCTTAGTTCAGACAATCACTACTTTAAACAATAAAAAGAACTCATCAAGTGGGTTCATAGTTCACACACACTCAGGTCAAGTACTTGTCATTCTTATATATATATATATATATATGTGTGTATGTATGTATGTATATAGACACACACACCTATTAACTAGAGAACTGTTATATATATATATATATATATATATATATATATATATATATATATATATATATATATGTATATATGTATATAGGTATGTATGTATGTATGTATATAGACACACACACCTATTAACTAGAGAACTGGTCAAACTTAATTATCTAATTATATATATATTTTTTACTTATTTTCTGCAAAACTATTAGTATCTTATTGCCATGAGGAAAATAAAATATCCATACCAAACAAATAATAATAATAATAATAATTTGAGCACCCTTAAAGGGTGAAATCACCTTATACAACTTGTTTATTTTATTTAGTCATTTAATGAGACAATGTGTGACCCATGCTTTCTTCATCCTTGTAGCATCTCTAAAGTTATTAACTAGCTAGGTTGATAGCAAAATACAATACTATAGCCTGTCGATTTTATTGATACTAACGTGATGAGTATAGGGTGTGTGTATATGTATAGTCTTTTTATAGTACGAGTGTCTTTATTTATTTTTAATATATGAATATATTTTTAAATTATAAATTTTAAAATTTTTAATTTTTAATTTTTTTAAACCGCACAATTTAAGAATACGCTTGTATTAAAAATAATTTAGGACATTCACATTTAAGAATTATTTAATATGAATTTCATTCCATTGGAGATTGATATATTTCGAAAAAACAGAAGCCCAGAAACATAGATCAATTTACAATCCATTTGAGCAGCGTGGACCCAATAATCTACTTATATAGGCTTCGCACAAACGAGTAATTGAAGAACTGGCCTATTGGCATCCCTCTAAATCTCCTTATAGCCCCTCTTCTTTAATCACCCCATTAAAATAATTAAAAATAATATAATTTCTCACAATACCTCCATTAATGACAAAATTAACTTTAATCAAGCCTGTTCCTCTTTAAACCCAATTTAAAATTTTATTTTTAGTGTTTCATTTTTCTCATCGTTATAATTGAACATAAAAAAAATTGTTCAAAAATAATAATGAAATTTTTAAAAACTTGTTTTTTTATCATCTCCTTTTAGTTGCATTATAAAATTTTCCTCAGTTTAAATTTTTTTATAAACAATAAATAATGTTAAGCTATGGTTTAAGCCAAAAAAGGGATCTATAATATGAGGGTGTAAAAACTTGCAAGAAATAAAATAAATAAAACTCATTGGTGCAGAGAATGTTAGCAAAATAAGTTTATTTGTGTTTACTATGTTTGTTTTTTGCTGAAAAAAAGTGTGAGTTTTACTTAGGTATCATTTGTTTTTTATTTTGAAATCTAAATAAATCTGAATTTTTCTAAAGTATAGATTATTTGAATACGAATATCTGAATGACTTTTTTTTTAATATTTGAATATAAGTGACATATAGTTTGTTTTAATAAATAAAAGTATCTTAAACATGCTTATTTAACATTTATGTTCTTGCAAATCAAAACAAAAAGGGATTTGATTTTATAACTAAGAAATAAATATATTTTATAGAGATATATTTAGAATATAATATTTACTTTTCATTCAGATATTTTTCTATTGAAATAAAAGTAAAAAAAAATTACTTTGTTTTATTCATATGCAAATGTTTGAAAATCAAGTATAAGTTATAAAAAACAAACAAGTAAATTTTAAACTTCAAACATCTAACAAACAACCGCTTAGACTTAATCATTTCTATAGTTTTGAGGAATATTAAAGTTGTGAAATATCTAAAAGAGTTTTAAAAACTTTTGGAAAGGTGCCAATAGTTTAAATCTCAAAAATAACAATACAATTATAGACGTTTCAACAAAAAAGATATGTGCACAAAAATTTCGTTGTTTTTTTTTCTTATAATTAAGGTGTATTTATTTTATTAAAATTAAAATAATAAATTGGTAATAAATAACAGAGGAAAAGAAAAATTAACTACCCCGAATATAAGAACCCTAACTTTTCTGTTTATTTTATTAGTTCCAGTTGTGAGAAACGGAGCGAATGGATAAGGGTGTGGGGACGCCAAAACGTTCGTTGAGAAAGAAGGCCAAATTTGTGAGTCTTGGCATAATGGTAATTTGCCTTCATTTCCTAAACATGAATTGGACTTCCATGATCAAGATTCTCTCATGATATCATTTTTTGAGTAAATAATTTAATTACGGATTGTGTGTTAATAAATAAAAAAATTAAAAAATTAAATATTATATATACACTACTACTAAAAAATACATAATAAAATATTATTAAAAACTCAATAATATTCAGATCAAGAAAGTATCTTATTTCTTAATTAAATACCATTTCAAATGCCCAAATGGAACTTCTATATATTTGTTTTGAAAAAAAAAAAAATGGGCCAAATATATAACGTGTTTATCGAAAAATTTCAAAACACGCCCCTTGTAAGCTCGTATTCGGTGATTCCATTACAATAAAAAGACTCTAAACCATGAAACTTAGAGACCAATTGGGAAATAAATTTAATTATACGATACATCCACCAATGCAGTAACTTGCATATAACAAAGAGCTCCATCGCAGGGGTTTCGTTCAAAAAATTTATTTTAATTTGGGGAAATTGATTATAAAATTATGTGGTTCTATAAATTTGAATTAAGGTTTCCAAAGTTACAAGTAGAACTGTTACCATTAAGCCATAAATATTTTGTTGAATTTAAATGTGACTAAGGGTGCGTTTGGGATTGAGGTGCTGTAGCTTTTAAGCTACAGCTGCTGTGAAAAAAAGCTGTAATTATGAAATAAAAGTTAATAATATATAGTAAATATAAATTTTAAATAATAATTTTATCAAAATTATTAAAGATATAATAAATTTTATATTATACAAGTGAAAAATTATATCAACATAGCTTAAAAATTACAGCAGCTAATGTTTACCAAACACTTTAGTGCTGTAGCTTTTAAGCTACAGCTGCCCAACTTCAATCCCAAACGCACCCTAAATTCTTTGTAACAGAACTTTTTCTTAAGCAATGTGGGATATATTTAAAAGAAAAAAACAGCAATCTTGGAGGAGCTTCCATGAATACAGTAAGAAATGTACTGCGGCAATCAAACTCAAAACAAATTAGTTATAATTTCTGTATTTGAGACTTAGAGGATACAAATTCACCCATGTTTATAATAATAATAATAAAAATTCCCTATAAACGGTTTAAATCAACTATATTATGATGGACTCTTCAGACTTGCCCAGACAAACTTTATAATGACGTAGCTTAGACGTATGTTCTTAAAATGAATTGGATTCACTTTTAAATATTCTAAAAAGAAAATCTTTCTCACTAATGCTCACAATAATTAACCTTTCTCATAACCCCAATGAAATAATATTATTCGTAAAATATTTTCACAATCATCACATATTTGATTAATAATCTCTAAATAAAGATGGAATAGCATGCAATCATGATTTTCTTAAATTTAATTTCTCCTTTAAAAAAAAAATCCTAATAATGAACTTTCAATCTAAATGTAATACAAAATTTTTTCTCCTTTTCATTGTTAAATTCTCTTTCTAATCTTTGATTTATTTAATTCTTCGACGCGAAAGACTTAAAATTTTAGCTTATCAACATAGGAAGCATTGAATCAATAATAAGAATTATTTTAAATTTTTATTACTTTTATTTATTTTATCTAATAACCACTGATTCAATGTTTAACAGAAACTCCGCTTAGCGCTAAATTCTCATCCATCAATATATTGAGACACCTATAACAGTCAATAAACAATAATTATGATGAAAATTGCAAATAGCGATGCAAGAGTTAAGGGGTGCAATTCAATATTAGGGCTAAAATTATAAATACAAGTAAATGGTGTTATAGAAAGAGCATGGAGAGCGCCAATAGTCAATAGCTCTACTAAAATTTTAATTCACGAGTTGATAAATGAGTTGTTAATATTGATAATCTATTTGTAAGTCCATTGGGCCAACGAAGGCTGCGGACTCTATACCCAAAGGTGAGCCCACTGCATTAATCAACCACCATTAAGCGACACCGTTTCCATGAAATCGTCGCTTGTTTTCTCACTGGCAAAAATCCACCAGAATAATCACTCTCGATTAGAGAGCACCTGAGAATCAAAGCTGAATCAAAGAGAGCCATCAAATCGAAGATGTTCCTTCGCGTGATCGGACGGCCATTGATGGCCAAGGTGAAACAAACGACTGGGATCGTGGGACTGGATGTAGTCCCCAACGCGAGGGAAGTTCTGATCAATCTTTACAACAAAACGCTAAAGGAGATCCAAGCCGTTCCTCCGGACGAAGGGTACCGCAAGGCCGTCGAAAGCTTCACACGGCAACGTTTGAAGGTCTGTCAAGAGGAAGAGGACTGGGAACAGATCGAGAAACGACTCGGTTGTGGCCAGGTCGAGGAGCTCATCGAGGAGGCTCAGGACGAGCTCACGCTCATCGGAAAAATGATCGGTCCGTACATTCAATTCTATGTGGATTATTATTATTATTTTAATATATTACAATGTGAATGTTTTAGCTGGTTTTGAATTAAAAATCGATTTTGAAGATGGGTTTAGGAGAAATTTAACGATTTTTTGGGGGTTCAATTAGGTTTTGGGTTATTTTGTAAGAAATGTAATGTAATTTTTCGGTACAGTGTACACTGGAGAACAGTGTAATTTGAGCAACGATATATATATATATATTTTTTTTTATAGGAGCAACGAAGAATTCGGTCTTGAAAATCTTAGTGAACATTTTAGACACTTGTGCATGAACATTGTAGGCATAGCCTGCCTTCCCACTCATGTTGGTTTGGCTGATATTGTCAATATATTCTTGGTTGTTGTGCTTATGGCATTGAGGAAGAATTGAGCTCACGTTAGCATATTTTAGTCTTTTTGAGCCTAATCCACGCTTCCATTGGATGTTATCTAACGTCGATTAGTGTTGACATGATTGTAAGATGTTCGTTTGAGTTTTACAGTTGTTAATGTTGGATTTGAGTCAGTCGACAGTGTAAAAACTAAGAAAGTCTTTACCTCTTTGTTGAACTTATCAACATTTCGTCCCAATGATTCTGTAATTTTTTTTTTAAATCAAGCACTGCAAATGGTTCAGGTGTTCAATTTGACTATACTTAAGTGAATACGATACTTTCTGTTAGAAAAGTCTCTCACTTTCTTTACATTTGTCACTATAGAAAGCTGCGGGAATAAATTTCCGCATTTGACTTGGTTGCTTCAACATCAGAGATCTTAGTACTCCCATTTTTAAGCATGGGGCTAGTGTCTTCTATTGCCTTTTAGGTCTTATCAAGTGACTCGTCCAAATAGAACTAATCAGGGATATACCACATTATTTTAAATGCTTTCCCGGAGCACTTATCAGTTAGCTTTGCCTGTATGCTGGAATGATAATGTTTTGTATCATTTTATGCATAAAAGAGATCATATTTCCTTAGTAGTGACGTGTTTGAAATTGCTATGCTAAATTGCAGAGTGGGATCCTTGGGGTGTTCCCGATGACTACGAATGTGAAGTTATTGAGAATGATGCTCCGGTTCCCAAGCATGTTCCCCTGCATCGACCTGGACCTCTACCTGAGGAATTCCATAAGACGCTGGAAGCTGTTACCAAAAAGGATCCTACTGCAGTCACCTCCAGTGAGTCACAATCACGGCTGAAGGAGTAGTATGCTGCTCCTGTCTGGAAGAATGTTGAGTTTCATAGTCAAAGCTGTCTCTTTGCCTCAATATTTTCTCTTGTTCTTGCTCTTTATCTTGTATCTTGCCTGTTTCCTTAGATTGCATAGAGTTTTGATTTATGAGACAAAAGGCTTGAACCATTGGGTTAATAATATATGAACAGGTGTTACAAGAACATTGCTATTTTTCCAATTTTCATTTGTGCCTTCCCTGCAGAAATGTTGATAGCGAATAAGGGAAGTATGGGGCATCATTATCATTTGCCTTCTGAAAGCTAATATGTGGGTAGATAAGAAGTTTCTTCTTGTTTATGCTTGACTAATAAAACCTTCATGTACCCAGAAACTTCAAAACAGTTCTCAGATGTTATTATCACACCACTTTCTGTTCAATGCAGATTCAAAAGTAAGGTAAAAAAATTTTGCAACTTGGCGGAAAGCAGATTCATAGCTTAGGCAAAAGTCAAAACTAGTCTGGTTGAGCTTAATATCACGGAAGGTGTGTTTGCCAGCTTAGGAGGAATCCTCGAACTTGTCTACTATAATACTACGCAAAAAATTGTTGGAGTGATTTTATCATACTGTTTTGTCATTGACTTCCAAAATTTTGATTGATGCAGTCAATTTACTCGACTTTTTCCTGGATGTTGAGTCCGTATTTCGTTGCAATTCACACATGCAACTTCTCATTGCGGCCATCTTGGAAATGTGGTCGTGCCCATTTTCATCGTGTATATTTCTTGCATAATCATGTAAATTTTCTAGAAGCATCCTACACGAATATGAAATGAAACGAAACGAAACGAAAAAGAAACGAATGATTTAAATCTAACGATTCTTAACTTGTCAGTTTATACCAAAGAAACGAATTAAACTTTATCGGCATTGGTATGATTCCCGTCCAACTGAAGAACAAAAAGCTAAAGAAATAACAACACACTGACACCCTTAATTATAAATTATTACTATTTTGTTTAACAGTAAATAAACACTAATATAGCCAAGATAAAATTAAGAAATTAAATTCAAAATTTTAAAAATTTCAAAAGTACTAAAACTCATGGTGTTTTTTTTTAATTATATAAGATTAATATTTAGATTACAATTCATATTATATAAGATTATTATTAATCTAATTATAATCAAGACAATTATTAAAATTAGTCTTATATTAGATTTTATATAACACTATCTAAACTTTTAAACTCCCCGTGCTTTACTAAAGAAAAAAAAAAAGACAATCGGAAGCTATTAGGAAGCTTACTTTCCCGGGGATAAAACAGTAAAATCAACAATATGTGTATAAATATTTGAAAAAAATACAGAGACCCCCAACGTTTGAATAAAAGATATAAAATCTC
>MKYO02012231.1:447086-460423 GCA_002013955.2 Citrus medica | reverse complement strand
AATCAATTTAATTTATTTTTATTTTTAAGTAATGGATTAAATTTATTTAGTTTGAAGAGAAAATTTGATAAAAATTAAATAAAAAAATTAGGTAATGAAGTTATATTCGTAATTTTATTAATAATATAGCAATAAATTAGACAATGAACAATTATTTTTTAATATGCTATAAGGATATAATGGTAATTGTACTTTAAAATTATAATTTATTATTAACAAATGGGGGTTTGAGTATTTTGTTTTAAATTTTAAGAAATTTTATGTCATTTATTCAAATGTTGGGGGTCTCTGTGTTTTTTTCACTAAATTTTTATAAATAAAGATAATAATAATTGGGACGATAATCTGGTAATCGAGCTTGTTTATTTAAGATTAGGAGGAGGGTCAAGTCAATATTATATCTTTCTCACCGGAAGTTCATAGACTCTCACTCGCAAGTTGTTCTCTTTCTTTCTGGACTCTTCGATTAGCCAACTGTAGTCTCTAATGGCAACCGATCTGGAGAAGAAAGCCAGAGAGGCGTTCATCGACGACTACTTCGAGCTCGCCTACGATCTCTACTCGCAAGCCATTGAGATTAGCCCTAATAGCGCTGAGCTCTTTGCCGACCGCGCTCAAGCCAGCATCAAACTCCAAAATTTCACTGGTACTTGTAGTTTAATTTCTATTTTCCAAAGCATGTTTTGGTGTAAAATTGTTTACTACTTTGTTAATTTTTATGTGCAGAGGCTGTTGCGGATGCGAACCGAGCAATTGAGTTGGAGCCTTCAATGTCTAAAGCCTATTGGCGTAAAGCGTGGGTGACTTATATTTCGTTTCTTTGTAATTTGGAATGCAGTAGATATATAATTTAGCGAAAAGCATGTCTAGAACTGTTTAATTTTTGTTTAAAATATGCATTCTTTTTTTTTTTTAATGTAAGTTAATCCAAATTATCTTCAGTTATGTTTAGGTGTAGCAATTGACTGATATTATAGCACTATCTGCGAGAAACTGAGAAATTTTGAATTACTCTGGTAATGTGAGGACGTCATTCCATGAATAGCCAGCCAATATTATGGGCATAATATATGTTGTTGGGGGGGGGGGTATCTAGGAAATGAATATTTTTGATGGGCTAAGTGTGGATGTTTTGGTTTTTGTGAAACACCTTAATCTACATCTACCTTAACCAAATTCATTGTTTAATGGTATAATTTTGTTTGTTCTGTATGTTTTCAAATGCCCCTGTTGCTTATTTATTGATGTGCGTGGACTTGAGTATGTTATGCTTGTTATGTAATTTCTTACAGAGGAATCTTGCCGATTGAATTTCTTCGCCCATTGATTTTTCTCTGCTCTTTCTATTTACAGCACTGCTTGCATGAAGCTTGAAGAATATGAAACGGCTAAGGTGGCACTAGAAAAAGGTGCTTCTCTAGCTCCAGGAGATTCGAGATTTACCAACTTAATCAAAGAATGTGAGGAGCGCATAGCAGGTATGCATTTGACTTCTATTCGGTGATCTCATTCTCTTTTTATTTTTTATGTGAAGTTGTTGGCCTTCTGATGCAAAATGCTGTATATCTCTGTTGGAACTATGAGCTTCTGAGGAGAGTTGGAAATAAAAATATATGCCATAACATCTGTTCACTTGATATTTTTAGTGAAGGATTTTGCCTTTTCATTTCAGAGGAAACTGGTGAGTTACAAAAGCAGCCTTTGGAAACAGGCCCAACAAATGTTGTGTCAACTAACAACGTCCAGCCTGCGATGAACGTTTCCTCAACTAAGGATGTTGAGACAGTAATGGATGTTTCCAATGAGGCTGAGATGGCTGCACCAGCCAGACCAAAATACAGGTTCCAAATATTAATGCATGTTCAGACTATGTTAGATTTACAACATGCCTGTTTTGTTATGCATTGACCATAGCATATAGCAGCTACTAAGCACAGCATAAAATGATTATGCTTCTACCCCAGTAGATTTCATTGTTAATCTGGTGAGAGACATCGTGCAGGCATGAATTTTACCAAAAGCCTGAGGAAGTAGTTGTGACTGTATTTGCAAAGGGCATACCTGCCAAAAATGTTACAGTTGACTTTGGGGAACAAATAGTATGATGCACATCCTTTCTTTGTTCCTTTTGCTTTTCTGATTCACAATTGTCACTAGTTCTAGGCACTAAAAGATAAAACGAGAAAAATGCTAACTTTTAATTTATTGCTTTACCAGCTAAGTGTTAGTATTGATGTTCCTGGTGAAGAGGCATATCATTTTCAACCTCGCTTATTTGGAAAGGTATACATGGCTTATATTCTTCTTGTCTAAATAGTTGGTTGTGACAATAATGCAAGTTTTTGTACTCTGGGAATGTTGGGAGGATTAGGAAAATATTTTCAAGACCAATCTATTGATTTCCTTGTGTTGGGAAAACAAACTGTTGATCCTTTTCTTTGTAATAGTTGGTTGTGACAATAATGCAAGTTTTTGTACTCTGGGAATGTTGGAGGATTAGGAAAATATTTTCAAGACCAATCTATTGATTTCCTTGTGTTGGGAAAACAAACTGTTGATCCTTTTCTTTTTTCTTTTTTTGCTTCAAATGTATTCCACTTGTTTCTAGTCCTCATTTTACCTTTTGGTGCTTGGTATTCTGCAAACAGATAATAACTGCCAAATGCAGATATGAAGTCCTCTCAACCAAAGTTGAAATCCGCCTTGCTAAAGCTGAACCAATACAGTGGTCGTCTCTTGAATTCAGCAAGGGAGCTGTAGTTCCTCAAAGGGTTAATACACCATCCGGTATGTTGATCTTTTTGTAGTATTAAGCTGCTCTCAGACCTCAACTAGATAGATGTTAAGGTTTTCTTTTGTTTTAGTCACATTTTTCTACCCCTTAACACATATATGGATGCATGCATGTATGGACACGCACGCCAACATACCCATGCATACTGCTAGGTTTATTTGCGTGCTTCCTAATAACATTACTTTCTAAACGAACTTGAAGGCTGTGTAGTAGGGTTTCTTCATGTTAATTCATATAGGGATCTAAAAGTTAAACTAACAGCCCACTAGCAGAAGTTAGAATGAGCACATGTTGAAAAATTATTCCTGTTGTCTCATTGAATTTTAAATATTGGATTCCCACTGAGCCTCTGATATTTATCGGTTCATGTGATTTGAATTTCCTTTGATTGTTGTATATTTCTACTTTGCTTAATGTACTTAATCGTTGGTAGTTTTGGTTGATTGATTCATATTGAACTTTGAAGGGGCTTGTTACCTAGGAACTGTGTCTTGGTTGTTGTACTGGATTGTCTTCGTTGTCATGTGGTCTTAATGATGAGATGCTTTTTAAGTCATACAGGATATCTGTGCTTGATTTTGGAAAAGAATTGCTATTTGTGATGCTTTTTATACTAGTCTGGTTCAGGGTTATGAGACAGCGGACCTAGGATTTCTTTTTTAGTTTGGATGCACTAATTAAATGGCCTGGTCTTGGGATGAGCTGTTACTGATAAGTGATTGGATGAAAATGTATGTGATGGCTTGTGCATTGCTTCTTCTGAATCAATTGAGTCACATCGGCATTCTTCATTTCTCCCCTGTTTGATAAGGTTAATAATTGCAACTAAATTTACAGTTTCTGGATCGCCAAGACCCACCTACCCTTCCTCAAAACCGACAAGAGTAGATTGGGACAAGCTTGAAGCTCAAGTGAAGAAGGAGGTGGGCCTCAAATTATGTTGCTTTTAAATTGGCGTTTATATTTATGCGAGAACTTTTCTTGCTGACTTACATTCCTGTCAAGGCTTGACCATTCATCTGTCTTTCAGGAAAAAGAAGAAAAGCTAGATGGTGATGCAGCATTGAACAAATTTTTCCAGGAGATTTATGCTGATGCAGATGAGGACACAAGACGAGCCATGAAAAAGTCTTTTGTAAGACTTTTAACTTAAGATGTTTGTTAATTCTGACCCATAATATGTAACATACCAAATTCAATTTCTTTCAAAGGATTCGCGGACAATTTCCTGCTATATTTGCCTGTATGCTGCATACTAATGTTTGTGGTCTTATTTTACAGGTCGAGTCAAATGGGACAGTGCTCTCCACAAATTGGAAAGAAGTTGGTTCAAAGAAGGTGGAAGGAAGTCCACCTGATGGCATGGAAATGAAGAAGTGGGAATACTAAACTCTCCTTCTCTCCTTTAATTGGAGAAATTGTAATTTAGACTTTTTGAGTTTTGGTCTCTGAAACTTTTCATTTTCGTCTCTTCTTCAGGATCTTAAGTATTCTTTGTTGCTCGTTTGTGCTTGAGTGTCTAAGCTTTAGTCCTTAAATACATTCTCTTTTCTGTTTCGAATGTTCAATGTGCTTTAATTGTGCTCGAAGCTGGTCCTGAATTTTCTTTGCTGAATCTCGCTACTCTAATGCAAATGCAGTTCTTAGGTTCTGGGTTTTGTGGAAATCTTTCATTTGGTCATTGCTGGGCCATATCTGCATACCTCCGACTCCGAGCAGTTAACTCATGACTTGAAATGGGGCAACGCGTCACCCTCTTAACCAATTATTGTAGTTGCGTAATAACTGAAGCAAAAAATCTATAGCTTTTGCTCATGTTTATGATGAAGTACAGGTAACAGTCGAAATGTTGAATTTCACTTGAAATTTCTAAATATTCTCAAGAGCCGAGGAATTGGCAGCCCCCCTGCAACTCTCATTAAACCCCTTTTAAATACACTCATTAAAATATTAATTAAATTCTATTTGCTGCTTAGAACACTCATTTTAATTTCACGTAGTCCTAGGACCCTTCTTTCTCAGTAACTTTGGTATAAGAGAGAGAAAAAAGAACAAAAGAAATATTTTTTTTCATATAAGCAAAGACTGATGATAGCTGTTAATTTTTTTTTTTTTTTTACCACTTTGAATGTGATAATTCTAGATACTTCTGTACAAAAACAAAAATCAATAATAAACTCAAGAGAACATATCATTA
This sequence comes from Citrus medica, assembly GCA_002013955.2. Taxonomy (NCBI): domain Eukaryota; kingdom Viridiplantae; phylum Streptophyta; class Magnoliopsida; order Sapindales; family Rutaceae; genus Citrus; species Citrus medica. The sequence goes on along the minus strand of MKYO02012231.1, from coordinate 455,432 downwards.
TACGAAAATAAGAAAGCAAAGCCTCCCCATAAGCTGGGCTCAAGGAATAGATTAGAGTCTATAGAGATGAATTGTTAATTTAATTAAGGTTAAAAATATAAATTCAAGGTACAGGGGTTTTATAAGAACTTTTGAAGGGTACTGATAGCTCCACCTCAATTCTTGAAAAAGCCTGTTTTAAAATGTTGTAAAATTGGTTTAATGTTTTTATAAAGAGAGTTTATTGCTGAAACAATATATTAAGGTTCCGTTTGGTACAGCTTATTAAATAGAGTTTATAACAGTAGAGTTTATAGCACTAGAGCTTATACCAATAGAGTTTTTGGATAAAAAATTATTGGGTGTTTGGTTGTCAATAAAAAAAAAATACTTTTGAACTATTAAACTGTGTGATATTTTTTATATTATATATTTTTAGAAAAGCTCTATAACCTCTACTCCCAAAGGCTCAAATTTTGAGCTTTTCTAGTAGAGGTAAATTAGCTTATTTAAGCTAAAAAAACTCTACTAAAAAAATAACCAAACAACATAAAAAAATTTAAAAAATGCTTATATGATTAAATAAGCATTTATGAATCTTAAATAAACCATACCAAACAGACACTAAAACTAGAACTTAACCCAATCACCCTGAACATAATTCATAAAAGTTATAATGTCTTGCAAACTACAAAAAGAAAAGTCTTCAAAAAGCAAAAACTAAATAAATAAATAAAGTGCCAACCGGTAAAAAAAAAAAGAAAAAGAAAACTAAAACTACTGGGAAATGATTGTTTTGGTGATAATTTTTTGGGTCCTAAGAGTTTTGATATGAACAGAAATTATTAATCCATATTTTATTTTATTAGATTATCACTAACTTATTAAAAACGACGCTGTTTGGGGACATTATAAATTTGCAAGACGATCTAACTTCCACTTGATTTCGAGCCCTCCTCTCAATATTTCGTTTCAAATTCAATCTACTCTTCGCAGGTATGTCTCTCTGTTCTTGCTTAGTAATTGACGCTATAATCTGTTTGGTTGTAGAGAATTCTCAGGAAAACAAAAGAAAATGGATGAACTTTCGTTTATTTACCTCATTTTTTTTATTTAAAAAAATTCTCCCAATGAACTCCCTCAGCTTAGCACTCTTACTAGCTATATTATTAGTGGTTTCTGATTCTCAGATCCTAAACAATTACCATAAGTTCTAAATTAGCTAAAATAGATACGAACGGAGCTTTTATTTTTTAAAAAAAATATGATAGTACACACAGAGATTTCTTTTTTCTTTTTTTTTTCTTACCATAAGTTCTAAATTAGCTAAAATAGATACGAACGGAGCTTTTATTTAAAAAAAAAAATGATAGTACACACAGAGATTTCTTTTTTCTTTTTTTTTTGTGTATTTCTCGACTTGCGGCGTGATCACTCAAAATTTGATTTGAATTAATTGAATAGGAAAAAGAAAATGCAGTTCTTTGGAGGGTCAGAGATCAGTCCATCACCGCCGGTGCCAACGGCGTCCGGTAACAATGCGCACATGATGTACGTGTTCAATAGGAATGGCGTTTGTTTGCTTTACAGGGAATGGAATCGCCCTCTTCACACTCTCAACGCCCAACAAGACCACAAGCTCATGTTTGGTCTTCTCTTCTCCCTCAAGTCCTTGACTGCCAAAATGGATCCCACTAAGTATATGCTTCATTTTCATTTTCACATTTATCAATTTCGATATGAATTTTCGAGAGCCAAAGTGTATTGGTTCATAGCAGGCTTAGTTTTGAAATTCGATTTGGAATTTGAATTGGATGGTTTTGGAGGTCTTTGTTTTTGAAAAATTAGAGATTGAATACTTAGTTCTGCTAAATTTTTATTTTTGGAATATGAAGAAATATTTTGTTAGAATTGTAGAGCTATGATTGCTGAAAGTTGGTTTTGTTGTGCTCAAGGGACTTGGTTCAGATGAAACGAACAACATTGTGAATTTACTTTCTATTCCACATGATGCACAAATGAATGCAATTTTCATGATAGTATATGTTGTTTGGATATTCTTTTGTTCATCAATTCATGATATTTTGCTTCTGAAGGTATAATTTCACTTGTAGATTGATAGAATGGTGTTTTGTTGAGGTTCGTTAGATGATTCCCATGTATGTTGTAACTCATGGGGGTTCTTATTGATGTCTTTTGGAGTGAATTATGATAAATCTTGGTAAACGGTTGACTTAGCTGATGAATTCTCTGATAGCTGAACAATAGGTTTGGGAATTAAGAGACTTCTGCATTTTAATTATACAAGATTTGAGATCAAGTCTTGGCTATCAACTTTTATGTAATGTTTATATGGTTTCATTGCAGTAATCATTTGATTATTTTATTTGTGCAGTGCAGAGAAAGGAAACTTGGGGGTGCCCCAATTATCAGGCCAAGGTTGTTCATTTCACAGTTTTCGTACTAATACATACAAACTTAGTTTCATGGAAAGTCCATCTGGAATCAAGGTTAGTCGGAATGTGTAGAGTATTTATCATTATACCATAGAGACATGCTTAGTTGTTGATTTGAAAGAAAGCTTCCATTGATATGTTTGTTGTTTTTCAACTGAAATATCTCAGTTATGATTCACCTATACACTAAATATTAAGTTGCATTTTGAGGCTTGAAATTAGTTAGAGATAGAGGGTGTGTCTGATGTTAATTTTTCAGTTGGCTTAAAATTGATAAATGGTGAATGTTTTTAAAGGGGTGTTGCAATAGGCACCAATTTTCTCGAACCCAAGACGAACCCAAGACCAAGTGGAATGATACAATCAGTGCCACTCCAACTGATCCATAGAGAAGATTGGTCCGTTGATTAGAGGAAGCATTCGCAAGATCACTGGCGTTAGCAACCTGCTAGCAGATAACGGTTATTTGATATAAGATCCCTTGTAATGGGTTATGCACATATCACAATCTGTTATACGTTCCATAATATTCTCTTTCAAACAAGCAATGCTTCTCTTTGACTCTTGGCTAAACTTCATCCTGTATCAAACAGCATAGGGGCCATGACCACAATAATAATTATCATGTTTAAACAAACTTCAAACTTCTGACAGACTAAAAACCTGAACAGATCAATATGCTCGTTGAAATCAGCGAGGCATCCAAATTAGGTATCAGACTTGACTGTGAAATTTTGCAATTATTGATCATTCTTTGACTTCTAGAATTTCAATGGAGGAATTGATAANAAAACCTGAACAGATCAATATGCTCGTTGAAATCAGCGAGGCATCCAAATTAGGTATCAGACTTGACTGTAAAATTTTGCAATTATTGATCATTCTTTGACTTCTAGAATTTCAATGGAGGAATTGATATGAGAACCTTGGTAGCCAAACAATCCATTAATATGATTGAGATGATAATTGCTAGGATACTAATGCTTAGGTGGTTCAGTGGAATTTCCTTGATCTTGGGCATGCTTTGCCTAGTACTTCTGGAATTGTTGATTTAGCTTGTAAGTTTCACATCCTGGGGTTTTAACAATCAAGGAGATGATTCCTATATTTACTCTATTTAGTGAAGCTTCTTCTTTTTATATTGTCTAGAAGAAGAAATTGTGTGCACTTTTATAGATGGGGGAATCACTTACATGGAAATGATATTCGTTTCAAATGAACAAGCTTCCTCACACAACATCGAAAAGAGTGTATATTTGTTGATTTAGGCAGTGATTTTATTCTTCAATATATTGTTGTGGTTTGGTTAGTAGATCTGATTAAAGAGTTTGACCATGTATGGATTTAGTTAGTTTGCATGGCCGATTTTATTAGAATATTATCATAGATTGCCAATTGACAATGTAGTGGTGCCACGGATAACACCTTACTGTCATATACTTTTGTCATATTATTTTCTTGAATTTGCACCCTTTTTACCTCCTTCCTGAACTTGTTCAACAAGAAAAATGTTATATTACTGTCTGCCGCATGCTACAAGTAGACATTTTCATTCCACATGCTTTCCTTTTGTGTAGATTATCTTGGTCACTCATCCCAGGACTGGTGATCTACGTGAGTCCCTAAAGTACATATACAACTTGTATGTTGAATATGTTGTCAAGAATCCATTATATGCTCCAGGAACTCCTATAAGGTAACTAGTAGCATTGATTTAAATTGACAATGACTGGTGCTACCTGGTTCTTTTCTTTTTGCATCATGGATCCATCATCTTGATCAATGTTGCATGTATGAATATTATTGAGCACAAGTAGGTGGTCTATACCGTCAACATGAATAATTACGAAGATAAGCAAACCTTCATAAACAAATGCGTGCCCACACCCACACACTCACGGATACTGTATTGAATGCGATGCATAGGACAGAGTGCTGCTAATAACAACTTAGGCTTTCACGTTTTATTCATCAGTAAGAATTAATAGCCATTGCAGCTGGGCATCTAACTCATGTTCTTGTTGGTAGCAGATTAATTCACTCTATATTCAGACATGCTTTAAGAACAAGTAATGCAGTTTATTAATTCTTATAACTTCCAGGCTTTCAATAGAGGACTGATATGCTTGTAATTGTTGTGCAGGAGTGAGCTATTTAATACATCACTCGATCAGTATGTAAGAACAATTGCATAGATGTTCAAGGTAGTGTTCTTTCTCAAATAACTATTTCATACTGTTAATGCTAGGTTCCATCAGCAAGACTTTTCTCATTTATGGCATAAATGTGGCATTTTTTGGCAGTCTATACTCATTCTTGGCCACAAAAGTACAATCTCTTCAGATGGAGGCTTGTTCATCTTCCTCAGCAGGCATCCAGCTCCAATTAAGAATGTCTTGTGCAGATGCATTCTGTTAATCAGTGAACTTTGTGCACATTACTTTTCATAGGGCTCTGTTAGAAGGAAATGATCTTCGTGTTAGTGGCTTTGATCAATTACATGCTTGCATCTTTTTAAAAGTACACACTTCCATTTGTGGTGATTTTGTGTGCATTGCAACTAATCTGTTCCGGTGATGAACTTTGGTGCCTCGAAAGTGCCCTGAAATAGTACTGAAAGTGGGAATGACCTGGAATCATTTCATTGATGTGTAATTCCGTAAAATTTCCGTTTGAGTTGGACTAATCTTTCTCTGCGTTGGAATGTAGCATGCAATTTGCTTAAATTGTAATTGTGAAAACACAGAAGTAGGCCTGACCACCTGTGCAACTGTCTCTTATACACATCTAATGTAGCATGCAATTTGCTTAAATTGTAATTGTGAAAACACAGAAGTAGGCCTGACCACCTGTGCAACTGTCTCTTATACACATCTAATGTAGCATGCAATTTGCTTAAATTGTAATTGTGAAAACACAGAAGTAGGCCTGACCACCTGTGCAACTGTCTCTTATACACATCTAATGTAGCATGCAATTTGCTTAAATTGTAATTGTGAAAACACAGAAGTAGGCCTGACCACCTGTGCAACTGTCTCTTATACACATCTAATGTAGCATGCAATTTGCTTAAATTGTAATTGTGAAAACACAGAAGTAGGCCTGACCACCTGTGCAACTGTCTCTTATACACATCTAATGTAGCATGCAATTTGCTTAAATTGTAATTGTGAAAACACAGAAGTAGGCCTGACCACCTGTGCAACCTGGGGCTCCCATAGCTAAAATAACAGTAGGGTTTGCTCAAGTACATCAAACATGATGCAAATTTAATTTAACAAATCACTTTCCATTTAAAAAGCTGGCCACCCCTTATTATTATTATTATTTTAAATAGGTAAAATTTACCTGCGGCATATTGCTATCAACCAGCCTATAATTAAATAGTGATGATATAGTTATAAATTTTTGTACAAACTTATCTTGTCATAAATTTTTGTATAAATTTATTTTGTACAAACTGATGTGTCATTAATTTATTGGTTGAATTAAAATATAAAATAATAGAAATAAATCATGTGGATCAATAGATATTTAATTCAACCAATAAATTAATGTCATATCAATTTATACAAAATAAATTTGTATAAAAATTTATGATTATATTATTACTCTTAAAATATACATGGAGGAGTGGAAGAGGACAAAATAAAAATTAACGTGAAAGGAATTATTATGGGCCATGAATCCTGCGAGTTCTCAAGCCATATCAATCATTTAATGACCTAGTCTGATAAGTTTTTCTTCCCTAGCGGTGAGTTCTGAGTCTGATGGGGTATCTTTTGACCAACGGCGAGCGGTAGATATTCAAGGCAGCTGTTATGTTAGAGCAGCACTAACGTAGAGCAAACCACTTGGGCTTAGCTCAAGTTGCTAGAACTACTCCCTCACAAATGTGAGGGAAGCGGTTCGAGCTTTCGCAGACACATTATAGAGGTTTAATTTAAATGTTCTTTCTTGAAATCTCAGAGCTTGAGTGAAGACAGTCTTTCTCTCAGGCTGAGAGTTGACGTTCCTCGCATATTTGAGAGGGTTATAAATCTGAGCGGTGCCATATCAGCAATGATGTCAACATGTCTCAGTATATATATGATTATACATATCAATTATACTCTCATGTAACATATGAATTGTAATTTAAACAATAATCTCATATCATCAAAAAAAAAGCATTAACGTAGAGCAACCTCTAGAACCGTTGGATGTATGTGGCTGAATTTAAAATAATTGTAATAATGTGCATCTATTGATTCTGGAAACTGCTCTATATTGGTAATGCTCCAACATTATTGAACCCAATATTCAATTATTATGCGATAAAATGGGTTGGGCATTTGAGTGAAGAATGATTTGTTCCCTGGGATTTGAAAATTTTCTTTAATTATTACCCACGGTCGCGACATTCGAGGTCTATCGAAATTCCAGCTACTTTTTAGAATTGATACCCGGCTTCATAACACAAGACAAATCCTTACCCAAATCATTCTTACCCATTGAATAAAATTGCATTTAAGATGTTCTATATTTAGAGTCTTGCATGATATCACTTCCAAAATTGATTTTTGGATCGTTTTTGTTTTTTCACTTGACAGTTGATGCAGCGTAAGAAATCGAAGAATTCACTGAAATTTTATAATATTTAGAAATCATTTAATTAATTGTATTCTATTTTAATTTAATTTTCTATTTAGAGTTTTATCATTGCTTATTTGAGTTATACTCCTAATTTAGATATAAGCCTTGTTAAAATAATTTTTCTACTCAAATTAGGATAAGTTCTAGAGATCATAAATAAGTGTCTTTTGTAGCTTTACACGTAAGTCTTTGATTATTTGTTAGAATAAACTATAGATTTAAGTTCAATAATATTATCAGTTTCTAAAGTTCTGTGTGAGTTTTTGTATTTAATTAGTTATCGATATTCTACGGAATCAACATAATCTTAGGGTGCGTTTGATATTATTTTTTAATGGGTGTTTTTTATCCTTATTTTAGAGAAGAAAATAGATGTTTTTGATGTGATGTTTTTAAAAGTTAAAATGCATTTGGTAGTTTATTTTAAAATAGTAGATAAAAAATGAAAACAATAAAAACATATTTGGTTGTTTGTCTGAAAAAGTGAGGACCGTGAGAGAGAGTAAATAATTATTTATTATTTAATAAATTATAATAGTTGTATTATAGTTTTTGTGGGAGTTATTATCATTAAGTGTAATTATTTTATTCAAAAATGTCTTCTATTATTCTAAACGTCATTTTAAAGAATAAAATATGAAATTAAATCGTCTAAAATAGCATAATGCAATATAGCAAAGCGAAAAAATATATTATGCTATAAATTTTTTAATTAAAAATCATGATTAATTGTATTTTATTTTTTATTTTAAATTTTCCTTTTGTGTGTTTTAAAATAATATTGCATTATATTGATGTAAATAAATTTTTTTATAACATAATAATATTTGAAAAATATAAAATTACTTTCTTATTTTTATATATTTGTCAATATTGGTTAGGAGGATGTAACTTTTTTATTAATATATTTAGAAAAGTGTTTTCATTTTTCATTTTAAAATAATATATTAAAAAAATAAAGTGGATGATCCAGTTAAGATACTAAATAAACATAATTTTCTTTTGTTGATATATTTCTGGTTGGATCCACTCATCCACATATGCATTGCGAAAAGTGGTCATAAGTCAAATAGTGGGCCCATTCACACTCTCAATAGAGAATGAAAATTGAAGAACACCAAAATGGCGTTCTCTAATTTTCTTTGCAAAAGTTTAAAGAACAAAAATTATTTGTTTTTCAATACTGTAGTGTTTTCTTAAAGAATGAGCCCACCAAACACACACACACGTGTATATATATATATATATATATATATATATATATATATATATTTTT
>MKYO02012231.1:406433-447064 GCA_002013955.2 Citrus medica | reverse complement strand
AGAGATATATATATATATATATATATATATATATATATATATATATATATATATATATATATATATATATATATATATATATTTCAAAAAACAGAAAATAGCATATAAAAAATGTTATCATACGCATCCTTAATTTCTAAGAGTTTTTAATATTCTCACGTAAATTAACATAGTTCTTTTATTTTTGTATTCTCAAAAGTCAAACAGAGTATTTGAACGATAAATTTATGCTACTGTGCTGCATCAACAGTAAAAAAAAGTATAAAATTTATGAAAATCTATAAATATTATTTTTTTTTAATATCAATCGTACGGGACAGTTTATGGTATATATTATCAATCTTCAAAAAGAAACAACAATAAATAAATAAATAAATAAAAATATATTAATAATGCTACATTAATATAAAAAAAATAGGTTACAAAATTTTGATAAAGACATAAAAAGATTAAATATCAAGTCGATTAACTTATTTTTTGTCAAAATATTTTAATTTCTTTTATTTTTTTATATTAAACTTTAGGGTCTAGCTATGGTGCAACTGTAGTATCATACCACAGTTGTACTTAATTATTAGATTCAACTATAATATATGTGTGCAGTTAGATCTAATGACTAAGTATAACTATAATATAATACCACAATTGCACTATAATTTTATCCTAAACTTTAATTGTATTGTATATAATACAACAAAAATAAAAGCATAAAATCAGTAATTTCGAACTCCATATATTTTTTCTTCTCTGGTGGTGAGTTCGATGGGGTATCTTTTGATCAGCGGCGAGCGGCAGATATTCAAGACAGCTGCCACGTTGGAGCAGTTACAACGTAGGTAGCCTCCAGAACCGTCGGATACACGTGGCTGAATTTAAAATAACTGTAAAAACCTACATTCAATGGTCCTAGAAACTGCTCTATATTGGTGATGCTCCATCATTATCGAACCCAATATTCAATTATTATCCCATAAAATGCGTTGGACATTTGATTGAAGAATGATTTGTTCCCTGGGATTTGAAAATTTTCACCTACAGTCGCGACATTCGAGGTCCTATCGAAATTCCAGCTACTTTTTAGAATTGACACCCGGCTATATAACATGAGACAAATCCTGACCCAAATCATCTTGTTGCCATCTCTACTCATTGAATAAAATTGCATTTAAGGTGTGCTATATTTAGAAAGTCTTGCATGTTATCACTTCCAAAATTGATTTTTGGATCGTTTTTGTTTTTTCACTTGACAGTTGATGCAGCGTAAGAAATTCAAGAATTCACTTAAATTTATAATATTTAAAAATAGTTTAATTAATTTGTATTATATTTTAATTTGATTTTCTATTTAGAATTTTATCGTTTATTCATTGCGTATTTGAGTTATACTCCTAATTTAGGTATAAATCTTGTTAAAATAAATTTTTTACTCAAATTAGGATAAGTCTTAGAGATCATTAATAAGTGTCTTTTGTAGCTTTATAAGTAAGTCTTGATTATTAGTTATTAATTATTTGTTAGAATAAACTATAAATTTAAGTTCAATAATATTCTCAGTTTCTAAAGCTTCGTGTGAATTTTTTAATTTAATTAGTTCTTGTTATTATGTGGAATCAACAGAGCCTTAACCAGTGGCGAAGCTAGCACCATATTTTGGGGTGAGCTATTAAATTTTTTAATAAGTATTAATGAAGACAAATTCATAAATTATAGCTAATTATTTTTTTTTCCAAAAAGTTAACCCGGGCTGCAACTCAAGTTAGTCAACTCTTAGCTTCGCCACTGGCCTTAACTTCTAAGAATTCCTGATATTCTCCTAAATCAACATGAATTAACAAAGTTCTTTTTATTTTAGTATTCTCAAGAGTCAAACAGAATATTTGAACGTTAAATTTATGCTACTGTGCTGCATCAAAAGTAAAAAAAAATACAAAGTTTATGAAAATCTATAAATATTATTGTTTCTTTTTGAATATCAATCGTATGGGACAGTTTATGGTATATATTATCAATTTTAAAAAAGAAACAACAATATATAAGCAAATAAATAAAAATATATTAATAATGATACATTAATATTAAAAAAATTAGGTTACAAAATTTTGATAAAGACATAAAAATATTAAATATCAAGTCTATCAACTTATTTTTTGTCAAAATATTTCAATTTCTTTCATTTTTTTTGGGTCAAAATTTTGTAAATTAATTTTTTTGTCAACATACTTTTCCAATATCTAAATAGTTGCGTTTTGTACTCAATTATAAGAAATGTTTCGGGAGTTCCTGAGACCCAGCTGAATGCGCCAGCCATCTGCCTCCTGTTCATAGGAGACGAAATACAGAGAAGAAGAAAATAAAGTAAACATCTCAATCATTGTTCACTGTCTCCTTAGTATTATAATTAGATAAAAATTAAAAATACCCAACAACATGTCAAAACTTACATGAATTAAAAAATTATATCATATCTAGATTCTTCTAGTACACACATACATGACGTTAATGTAGTCACATTTTCAAAGAGTATTTTTTGGCCTGCCTTTTTGAGTTTGCTATTTTCTTACTGGATTTTAGGATGCTTTCAGAGTTGTTGCTTATTCTTTTTCAAAAATAAAAATAAGAAAAAGAATGCGGCTCGTTGTCCTCGATGTGGTCTTTCTTTCAATTTTTAAAAAACGAAAATGACATCTAACTACAAACAAATTAAAATATTATTGTAACAGATTTTATGGTATCTAAACATGAGTACTCTTTAATAAACCACACCTCGCTTCTATGGAAGTTTCCCAAAAACAATGTAGTCAATTGTTATTGCTATCATATTGCCGTAGCCGAATTTTGCTCCAAACACAAGCACCCAGCTCAGTGGAGGCAATAGTTTTGTACCCATTACCAGCCATTGGCCAGTTGATCTCCATGGTCGAACTAAGGCAAGCTCACACCCACTCACCAACCTTCACTTTCTATCCACATAATCATCTTCACCCCACCACACGACGCGAATAAGGATCCTGATCTGATCGTGTTCTGAGCGAACAACTTAATTGCTGATTGGTTGTTAATAAATAAAATAATAAAAAAAATTAAATTTTAACCATACACTACCATTAAAAGATATATGGTAAAAGATTATTAAAAGATCGGTATAACTCAGATCAGAAGAGGATCTTGTTCCGCACGAAGCAGTCTCTACTGACGAATACGTTATTAAAGTATAAGAAACAATCCCTTGTTACCGATGGCGGTGCCAAAAAGCTAATCTGGGGCGGCTAAATTTAAATAATAATATAATTTAAAAAAAGTCAACAAGTAATAAATATCAAATTAAAAAATTTATTAATACATTTAAAACTAACCTTAACTTAACCAAAGTTGGTTGGTGTGAGTGGTTCGGCACTCTTATTTCTTAAGAGAGGTCATGGGTTCAAACCCCGCTCTCTATGCAGTTACCACTTTAGCCAGCACTTTACTCCTTACGGGCCGACCCGGTGCGAGCGGGGATTAATCTAGGTTGTGGTACGAGCTTAAAGGTGCCTCCCACAATTGGGGTCCACTCAGGACCACCTTGTGGTTCAGACAAAAAAAAAAAAAACTGACCTCAACTTATTTTCATATGTTAAAAAAAATAAAGAATAATCTTATTATCAAGAATATAAAATAAATCTTTTTTTGTATATACAACAATAATTTCACTCAATCATTGATCTTTTATATGATTTCATAGATGATTTTTCACAAAATTCATAGCCAAACATGTTTTTTTACTATAGTGATGAGAACTAGTAAAAACAATAAATAAATTAATAAATATAACTTATCCTTTTTAGTATCCACTATTTTTCTTGTTAGCTTATTAATTCTTTTCAAATTTTAAAAATTTGTTATTAGAACTCACTTTTGTAATGTAAATATTAAGTTGAATTTTAAGTATTATAAGACTCATTAAAGAAAAATCATTTGAATAAACTTAATGAGGTGAATTATTTTTTTTTTTGTGCGTGTGTGTGTGTGATGAGAGTTAGGGCTGGAGAAACTTCAAAATACAATGTTTCTTTGTGGGTTGAAAGTACAAAAATAAATACTTAATATATTGTTTATTTTTAGATTTTAATAATAATTTTCTTAGTAAATTAAATTCAAAATGAGAGAAATACCTAACTAAATTTATAAATTTTAAAAAATCAAGGGGGCTAGCTCTAATATGGCGTCGCCACTGCCTTCCACCATCTCTTTACTATTAAGGATGGCAAAATGTCGGGTCGGGCTCGGGTTTGGCCAAGCCCTACCCGACCCGATCAAAAGAAATATAAAGTCCGACCCTAAAAAAGCCCGAATACTATTTAGTTAGGGTCGGGCCGAGCCCGGTCCGAATCGGGCCAACATCGGGTCAGGCCCAACCCGACCCTACCGAAATAATTAATCCCACAATTTAATTCTCATTTTCCACCACCATTTTAACCAATTCGGTAATTACTCAACCATTTCAAACACAATCTAATCCACTTTCCACAACTATTTCAACCAATTCCACAACTATTTCAACTCCACACACAAATCAATTCTAAAATCCAACATGAAAAACACACAATGTAATAAAATTAAAAACACACAATATAATTTCACAACTATTTTACCCATACACAATTCAATTCAAGAACCCAACATAAAAAATAAAAAATAAAAAACTCATGTCTTATATAAATAAAAATACAATGCAATTAAATTAAAAACACACAATATAATTTCACAACCATTTTATTCATACACAATTTAATTCAACAACACAACATAAAAAAAAAACTCATGTCTTGTACAAATAAAAATGCAATGTAATTAAATTAAAAACACACAATGTGTGATGTTGTGTGTGTTAACTTGTGATAGTTTTTTTTTTTAAATAGGGTCAGGTCGGGCCGGCATTAAGCCCTACCCTAACCCTAAATTTGTTCGGGCCTTAAAATTTTGGCCCTAACCTGACCCTAAACTTGAAAATTCGGAGCAAAACCCTAAAAATTAGAGTCGGGTCAATCGGGCAAAAAATCGAATCGAGCTAAATTGTCAAGCCTGTCTACTATCACTGCATTGGACTATGCGCCCCGGATGTTCCAACTCCGCCCATTTACTGCATCGGACCGCTAATTGCAGCCAATGATAGGAAAGGCAGAAACGTTGGTGATTGCTTGACGTGGCTCGACTCACAACCGAGCCAAAGCGTAGTGTTTTTATGTTTTGGTAGCTCAGGGTTATTTTCTGAAGAGCAGTTGAAGGAAGTAGCAATTGGGTTGGAAACACAGTGGCCAAAGATTCTTGTGGGTAGTGAGAAATCCTCCTTTGCGACCCCACCCTGATTTGAATTTGTTGCTTCTCGAAGGATTCTTGGAAAGAACCAAGGAAAGGGGACTTGTTGTGAAATCTTGGTCTCCTCAAGTGGCGGTTTTGAATCATGACTCAGTGGGAGGTTTCGTAACTCACTGTGGTTAGAACTCGGTGCTTGAAGCGGTGTCTGCTGGCGTACCAATGGTTGCGTGGCCACTCTATGCCGGGCAATGACTCAACAGGATGGCGCTTGTGGAGGAAATCAAGATTGCTTTTCCGGTAACTGAGTCTGAAACCGAGTTCGTGAGTTCTGCTATGGTGGAGAAGTGAGTTAGAAAGTTGATGAACTCGGAGGAAGGGGACTCTTGAGGAAAGAATTACGGTTTTGAAAAAGGGTTAATTACCTTTGGGTGACAGGTGCTTTGACAAATTTAAAAAAAATGACACATGTTTTAAAAATGTTCAAGCGGGTTGTTAACATATATATATATATATTCATAATGTTGATTTTGATGGCAACAAATAATATTAAGAATGATTAAGTTTTTAAAATCTCAAATTATTTTTCATATATTTTAAATAAATTATTATTTTCATAATATAAAAGTTTTATACTTAATGGAAAAATAATTTTATGAAATAAGTTATTTTCAAATTAATGATCTAAATTGAAAAAGTTTTGAGAACCTTAAAATCAACAATTATTGTTTTTAAATTTTAGAAATGAACCTATTGGAAATATTTTATAAAAGTTTGGATCATACTATAATTTCATAAAGTTTTAGAAATCAATAAGTATTGTTTTGAAACTCTGAAAATAGACCTATTTGTAAAGTTTTTATGAGGATTTGAGCTATAGTATAATTATATAAATTTTTGAGATAAAATTATAATTTTAAAAAATAATTTTACTGTAGTAGTCACTGTAGCAAACAACTAACTGTTTGGGATATAACGGCTAATCGACGTTGAATAGAATTGGAGTTTAGTTTCTCGAAACTAACAACAATCCGATTTATGGAAAACAGAGATATGACAATTTGAATTTTGGCACAACAATCACTTGCTCAAGTCAAAACGGTAATCCGATAAGATTTAACAGTGATCCAACTTTGTACAGAAAGTCATAATGGATAGTTTTTAACTCCAACTATAAAAAGGCAGTATTAGATTCAAATCAAAGTGAATCCAACGAATACCAGAGAACATGTTATTGAGAATACAATATTCTTGAGCTTTAATTTATGCATTCATTCTTTAAATCACACATTGGGCAAATATTTGTAAACATATAGATTGTGTATGAGAAAAATCTTGTATTTGAGAAAGTGTGAGTGTGGGAAACACTACAGTTAAGAGATTTGAGATAATATCTTATTGTAAAGGTTGATTAACACATGTGAAGTCAATTGTAAAAGTTTTTGAAGTCTTGGAGGCTTGGATAGTGGAATCTTCAAGCCCGGCGAGCTTGGAGGTGTGGATGTAGGCGGGGTTCACCGAACCATGTAAAAATCTTTATATTTGAATTTCTTTTCTCTTATCTCTTTACATTTTGATTGATTTATTTATTATTGTTTTGAATTTGTTTAAGATTTGTATTAATTTTTATTCAAGCACTGCATAATTTTTAAAAACCCAATTCACCCACTCTTCGGTTGCCTAGTTAATATTTCATAGATGACAAACCATTAACTTTGCTATTGATTTTAATGTGAACAATAAATTAATTACAAAATGACATTTCTACCCCTATAATTAATTATAAAATGATGTTCTTGCCCTTGCAATAGCTACACAAATTACATTTTTTTCGCTGCGATTAGTTAAAAAAAAAGTTTTTACCCCTACTCAATTATTTTTTATTTTTAAATGAAAAAATTATAAAAAATTTCATCTAAGTGTAACTAGCAGACTTTTTTTTTTTGGTTAAATCCAACAAATCTTTTTAAAAATTTTCTTGTTAAATCAAACTTT
This sequence comes from Citrus medica, assembly GCA_002013955.2. Taxonomy (NCBI): domain Eukaryota; kingdom Viridiplantae; phylum Streptophyta; class Magnoliopsida; order Sapindales; family Rutaceae; genus Citrus; species Citrus medica. Next base: position 439,777 of record MKYO02012231.1, on the reverse strand, counting down.
GTCGTTAAATTTAATAAGAAAATTTTGTTTGATTTAACAAAAAATTTTAAAAAAAAATGTATGATTTAACAAAAAAAGGTTGTTAATTACACTTAGATGTAATGTTTTATGATTTTTCTATTTAAAAAATAAAAGTAATTGAGTAAGGGCAAAAACATATTTTGCAACTAATTGTAGGGATATAAATGTCATTTTGTAGTTATTATAGGGGCAGACACATCATTTTATAATTAATTATATGAGCAAAAATATTATTTTATAATTAATTTACTGTTCACATTAAAGTTAACGGTAAAGTTAACCGTTTGTCATCCGCTCGAATATTTTTAAAATATATGTCACATTTTTTAAATTTATTAAAACATGTATCACCCAAAGTTAATTAACCCTTTAAAAAATAAGCAAAGGTTGCACGGCAGTTGCCGAGTTGGTTAAGTCATGGAAGTAGAATTTAATTGGTCAGGCATAAGCATGTGCGTTTTTAATTTTAGTCGTTGCATGTTTTTAATTTTCTTAAATAAGCTACAAAATTTAATAAATAAGTACTTATATCCCTATTATTGAATAAAATTGTATCAATAGCCCTTTATATTTAGAGTCTTGCATATGATTTATATTAAGAGTCTTGCATATGATTAGCTCCTTTCAGGGGTGTGGCTTCACTGCTGGACATTTTGAGAGCCCGATCGTGGCAGCCAAACACTTGTTGAAACCGCTTGTCTTTTTTTTAATAATATTAAATATTAAATTAAAATTGTATATATTAATTAACAAATTGTGAAAAAATAAATAAATAGAAAATGTAAGAAAAATGAAATGTAATCAAAATTAAGAGAAAAAATTAAAAGTTTATATAATAAAAGACAAAAATTTGCTTATATATTTTTAAATGTGATGCCTCACATTAAATGTCAAAATTTTCATGTATATTGTTACTTGTTTATATTTTATTATTTAATATCTTAAATAAAGCCAAAACATAATTATTTTCCCTTTATTTCATGTTTGATGTCCATGTTGCATGTTTGACATCATCGGTCACATGTTTCACGTACTCTATTGCAGGTTTACATCACACTCGTGTTTAATATATGGTATTGCATGTTTAACTTCACTTGTCACATGTTTGACGTAACTTTTTTACATATAAATTTCATGTTTCATGTTTACATCACATGCTGCATTTTTTACTTCAATTATTGTATGTCCTTAGATAAAGCCAAAAAATGAAGGGTTTCCCACTCATTTTATATTTGACGTCTATATATCATGTTTGACATCATCGTTCACATGTATCATAAACTCTATTGCATGTTTACATCGCACTCATTTTTAATGTATGCCATTGCATGTTTACTTCACTTGTTGTATGTTTGATATAACTTTTTTACATGTAAATTTCATGTTGCATGAAAGTGGGAAGAAATTTTAGGGATTTCTCTTTTGAGAGAGAGAAGAAAGTTGATTGGTGAGAGAGAGGGAGGGAAAAAAAAAGAAAGAATGAGAGAAATTTAGGGGTTTTCCTTTGAGAACCGGCATCTCAAGTTTCCTTTCTTTTTGTATTTTCATTTAATATAAAATATCAACCCTTAGATTCATTCTAATTAAAATCCAACGGTTTGATTTAAATTTTCGATATGCCGGCAGGGTTTAGTGCCCATCATTATATATATATATAGACACACACACACACACACACACACACACACACATATCATGCTATTGGACATTCTATTCTAACTATAAATATTAGGGCAAAACTATAGTACCACAATGGTACCATACCACAACTGGATCCAACTATTGAATCCAGCCCACAGTGGTCCCCATAGCTGGATCTAATAACTGTATTCAGCTGTGGTATAATACCACTGTGGTACCATAGCTGCTGTGGTACCATAGCTGGACCCTAAATACTAATCAAGGGCCAATGAACAATGATCAAGGTCTTTACTTTATTTTCTTCTCTTTATTTCGTTTCTCTATGATCAGGTTGCCAATGGATAGCCGGTGCATATATTCAGCTGGGTGCTAGTCTCTACTTGTGTTTATGTTCGAGAGAGAGAAATTTTGCTCCATAAAATAATAGCATTAACTAATATACATATACATATAGTTGGGTACAAAATAGACATTAATTTCTCTCTTTCTCTACTACACTATTAATTTCAGAATTTGGATTCTGAACAAATTCTGCTGTTTAGGCCTTTAAAATTTAATTTTCTTTTTATTTATATCAAATTTCGTTGTAAGAAATTTCTATGATGCTGCGGCATCAATAAAATAGCTGCCTAAAAGATAACAGTATATTTGGTTGTTTATTTTGTGAAAGTTTGAAAAATTTTGTAGGAAATTTAGCCCTTTGTTGTTATGAGGCTAAAATAATCTTGTTAATGTTTTGTTAAGGCAACCTTATAACATGCAAGCATGGTCAAGGAACATAGTGACACAATTTTTTTTCGAATAAAATTGACAATTAAAAATAAGAGGAAAAAATAATTAACTGTTTGTAAAAACTACTAATTTATTTGAATTTTTTAAAAGAGCAATGACATTTGAACAAAAGTGAAGCAACAATATGGTAAAAACACAGTCAAAACAACGCCAACGTCATTTTAGGGGATTTTTTTTTGAAAAAAAAAAAATAACATCGTTTTGAATGCGCATTTGTTAGCCTTTTGTCAAGCTTTGAATCCTTAAATCATTTTTCTTTCCAAAGACAACAAAAGGCTTTTTTTTTCTAATTAAATAAAAGAATTTATTTTAAGATAATTTTTGCGTGTTTTTCTAGCTATATATGGTTTGGAAAATATGAGTAATGATATATTTATAAAGTTGAATATTCTTGTATCCCACGTAATATGTCACCCACCAATATTTAATCCTTGTTGTATATGTGATTGGTTGTAGTACTTTATTTATATTATCATTTATGAGATAAGTTCACAAAAGTAAAAAGCCATATCATTTAGAATATATATAGAAACTTCATTTCCCCACTTTGTGAACATAAACGTAGCATTACTCTAAAAATATATACATCATTTTAAGCTTGCATTTATCGACAACCACTCAACGACATAATTATGTTTTTTAGTCATAAAATTAATTCTTTATGTTCTTGTAATGGTTATTGGCTATAATAGGCACAAGTACTTGTCCTTTTGCTTAGGCCGGCAGCAAAACTTACTTGATCTTAAATACCGAGGAAGCTACCTGCACCATGCATATCAGTCGACTAGAAGTCTCGCCAAGCAATTGATAGCTAATAGCCGTATACAGCGAGTATTAGGTAAGTATTAATATTGCCTCAATTTTTTTTTTCTTTCCCTTTATTGATCAGATTTTCTTTTCCCTTCTTTTTCAATGATTTCTATACTATTTTTTCAGAAAGCTTTCTGATTGATTTGTTAATACAGGTTTATTTGTTATTTTACTTTGATTTGTTACTAGAGGTTTATTTGTTATTTTACTGTAGTTCACTATCTATAGGATACTACTCATGCAGGTCAAACTTTGATAATCGATCATCTCTACACTCTTGAACGGATTAAATCGAATAAAAATTATTGCATCTAATTTTATTTAAAATTACAGTGAGGAAATGTACATTTGTTATTGAGGCTTCATATTTTGTAAGCTTTCTGATTGTTGTACAAACGATAATACACAATGGAGGTGCTATAGTTTCCGAATAAACATTGAATTTTCCTAAATCAGATTAGATTATAAATGTTGTTTGAAGTGAATAGTGAGTTTCAAATTACACCCGACATTAAATTTTCCGAATAAACCTCATTTGGGATTTAAATTTTTGATGTTCTATTGGACAGGAAAATGAGTGGGGCAGTAGAAGTCGAGATACTGTCAAAAGAAACCATCAAACCTTCTTTCCCAACTCCTCATCAGCTAAGAAATTTTCAACTCTCCATTCTCGACCAGATCGCTCTTCCGGTATACATAAGCAATATTTTCCTCTACAAAGCAAATGATGAAGACGACGGTGATCTCGATGCTAAAACTGAAAGAATATCGCAACGTCTCAAGTCATCCTTATCCGAGACTCTCGCACAATTCTACCCATTTGCTGGAAAAATCAAAGACGAGGTCTCAATTGAATGTAATGACGACGGGGTTGAATATATCGAAGCTCGAGCAAATGGTCTTTTGTCCGAATATCTACAAAAACCTGATCAGAATATACTCAAGGAATTCCATCCGTTTGACACAGAAAACCCAATAGGAAGCACGGGTCCGATACTAATTGTTCAAGTTACATTCTTCAAATGCGGGGGCGTGGCACTTGAAATTAGCTCTTCACACAAGCTTATCGATGGAATGTCGCTAGCCACATTCATTAACATCTGGGCAGCTACAGCTCGTGGTCAGTCAAGCAAGGCAATAATGGTTCCCGAATTTGTCACAGCATCTATTTTTCCACCAAGTGAATTTTTCATGGCCTTCCCCGTACATCTTTCAAGATGTGAACAGATCAGGTTTGTATTCGACCCCTCAAAAATAAATGAACTTAAGGCTAAAGTCGCCAGTGCAAGCGTGCCAAAACCATCACGTGTGGAAGCTTTGACTGCACTCATTTGGAAATGTGCGAGGGATGTGTCAGGATCAACCCGTGGCTCTACAAGAGCCTCTTTGTTAGTACATGCGGTGAACTTGCGTACGCTGGTAGTGCCACCCTTACCCAATAACTCTGTGGGCAACAATGTTGGGTATCTTTCTGCCCAAACGAGTGACAAGGAGATAGAATTACATGAGTTGGCTTGTATTCTAAGGAAAGCAAAGGAAGAATTTAGCAAAAACGGTTTACAAAATTTGCTTGAAACCAAGAGTATCTTCAATATTCCAGAGTCAATTAAGGACAAATTGGAAAGGAACGAGATCGATTTTTTCACTTTCTCAAGCGTTCTTAGATTTCCATTTTATGAAGCAGCTGAATTCGGATGGGGAAAGCCATTGCATGTGACTTTCCCAAATTATGTGTTTCCGAATTTATTTCTCCTTATCGACACAAAAGATGGTGAAGGAATTGAAGCATTGGTGACTTTGAAGAAAGAAGACATGGCTTTATTTGAATGTAACCAAGAGCTGCTTGAATTTGCTACTGTTAATCCACCTATCAACTGATGGCGAAGACGCATCAGATCGTGAAGACGTAAGTGTTGTTTGTTTTGATTGTCATGTACTAATAATTGAAATTTGCCTACTTTGGGTAAAAACCCCATTGTGACCATTATCATCAATTAAATTCATTCCTTGTACGAATGTTTTTAATGATTTTTTTTTTCGGGTTATAAGCAATTGAATTGCCGTTAGCTAATAATTCTTCGGTTCTGATTAGCTTTTAACCAAAAGATGATTTGAAGTTTGTGGTGTTGTTTTTAAAGATAGGTTTGATGTTAGCTTACTTAGATGGTTATGGTATGTACCCAAGGAATAATGTCATAGACTATGGTTGCTATTATAGCTATTGAGATGAACCTCAAAATTAAGAGGGATTTTTTTAAATAATAATTTGTATGATGTTGAGTTGTATCCTACATTAACTAATAAATATGATATATTTGAGTTTATAAGGTGGATAGGTCACTCCACCCAAAAGGCTAAATTTTTAGGTTGGATGCATGAAAATCCTAGGCTAAACCCCCTTAATAATTGGTATCAAAGCCATTAGTTGTATTTTTTAGAGCCCAGATATTGTTCACATATACGGTATTGTTCATATATACGATACTATTCACTTATACAATATTGTTCACATATACAATGTTATTCACTTATACAGTGTTGTTCACTTGAAATGGTAAGAGCGATCCAAGAATTTTGTGGTGCAATGCAAAGAATAATGATGTGAGTGGAAGTAATCGTGTGGTCTTATACATGTCTAGGAAATTTCTCTCATAAAGGCGATAAAAGCCTAAGGAGTTTAGGTTTTAAGTAGAATTGTTGTGATCCCTCTAGTCTTTCGTAGGAACTTTTCTAGTATGTATTTTCACATTTGTGATCACTTACAACTGTTCAAAGTGGTACACTAACTTGTGTATGGTGTTTATTAACAAAATGACAGCAAAGTTTGAAATGGAGAAGTTCAACTGGAGCAATTTCTTATTGTGGAAAATGAAGATGTGGGCAATCTTAAGGAAAAATAATTGTGTAGAAGCAATTGGGGAAAGACATATAGAAATCACTAATGACAAGTGAAATAAGATGGATGACAATATAATTGTTGATCTACACTTGCGCTTGCGGATGGGGTGTAATCTAATGTGGCAAAAGAAAAGACAGTAATGGATATATGGAATACTCTTATAAAATTATACGAGGCCAAGTTGCTACACAATAAGATCTTCTTGAAAAGAAAACTCCATACTTTTCGAATGGCGGAAACCACATCAATAACTGACCTTATCAACACTTTGAAAACTTTGTTTTCACTACTTACAACGTTTGGTCATAAAATAGAAGCATTTGAACACGCGGAGCTTGTATTTCAAAGTTTTCCTGACTCGTATGATCAATTCATCATCAACTTGATGAGCAATATCCTTACAAAATACCTAGTAGCCTTTGTATTAGAGGAAGAGAGTAAGCGCAAGAACAAAGCAGAGCATTAATGATGGTGAAAGGGAGATAAGCGGAACATAGTCTCAGTGGGAGTCACAATCATGGTAGATCAAAATCAAGAAGTAAAAAAAAATTAGGTCAATAAATATAGTAACATGAGACATGTAAAGAAAAAGTGTTAGAGTAACGAAAAGAAAAGAGAGGATCAAGATCACGAGTCATTAAAACAACTATCTAACGTCTGCCTTATAGACTTAGGAGTTACCTAGCATATGACCTCCCGAAGAGAATAATTTCAAAATTATGAATCTATCTTAGGGGATATATATATATAATCATTTTGTAATTGATTTGTAATTCTTTGTAAACTCAAATCCATTTTCAAACAAATCAAGTCATTTTATTTAGATTTGAGAAGGGCATTGATTTGGTTTTGATAAACAGAACAAACTTTAACAATATTTAGATTTCTTGTTTTAGGTTTTTCAATAAAAGAAAAAATAAGTTTTTTGGTTTTTACTTTAAAAGATATACTATCATAGTTGACATTATAGGGAATAATGAGATTGATAAAAGAGGTTCCTAAAATGGGTAGAAGCTTTTAAGTTGACCAGTAAAACCAGCAATGAGAATTTCTACAATGGCTTTGTCAGAAGTTCCCGATTGAGTTTTATAAGCATTAACTACCGTGGCCATCTGTTGCAATAATCCTAGAATGTTGTATTCAGACATACCATCAATGTTCCACTCATAGACAGAGGATGCATTAAACCGTGATTGGTTTAATGCGCTACGTCTGTTGTCTATGGCTAGATCAGGTGGAGACTTGACAGTAGGTAAGTCTAATTCCCAATGAATTTTATTGGCTTCAGGAACATGTTCTTCTTTAAAAGCTTCTATATCAGAAGAGGCTATAGACATATTGTCTTGTTCTAGTACACCAATTTTACTGGATTGGGCACTATTAGGGGCTATTTGGATTTTACTAGAAGAAGAAGAAGAAGTTTCTATTCTATCTAGTTGTTTTCTAATAGCTTTAGGAAAATCTGATTTTGACTCTTCAACAAGCTTTTGACTAGTTTTCGAAACTTGAAAGGGTTTGAAAATAGGCTCTTTAAGTTTTTTGTCAGAATCCGATTTTGAAGTAACATGAGAAACAATTATGGCTGACTTTTGGAATTGGTTTTCTATCCTAGTCAACTGTTTACCTTATGTGTTTAGGTTAGCATTACAAAAATTATTCTGTTGAATAATGCTGCCTAAATTTGTTTCTAGATCATTTGGTTTTTGGATTTTATAGGGTGAGACTTTAATCTCAACAGGAGGCACATCATGTTCAATGGTCAAACTCCTAAGAGGTGGATGCTCAGATTCTATGATCCTATCACTTTCAGAAAGATTCAATTTAGTGATTTTCTTCCTAACAGTAATGAGATTTGATTCTTTAAAAGGATAGTCTATGTTATTATCAGAGGCATACATTTCAAACCAATTAAAGAATAAAATATGAACTTTCTGCATATTAACAAATTCATAATAAATTTCTTGTATTTGTTTTCTTTGGTTTAATTTTTTTTTGAAGAACCAAAGTCTTTTTTCTTTATTGCAATCAGAATAAAAGTCGTTATGAAGAAGAATTTTATTTAATTCAACAAAATTTTCAAGAACATTTATTACATTTTCAGTGACAGCGAAAAATGTAGAAGAAGTTGGAGGAGAATGTTCCTTCTCTTCCTGTCTTTGGTGTTGGTAAACAGAACAAGCTTTAACAATATTTAGATTTCTTGCTTTAGGTTTTTTAATAAAAAGAAAAACAAATTTTTTAGTTTTTACTTTAAAAGATATACTATCATAGTTGACAGTATATGGAGTAATGAGATTGATAAATGGGGTTCCTAAAATGACAGTACGATGTATGTCATTTGTAAGAATAAAAGAAGTCCTGAATTCAAAAAAATTATTATGAATAGAGGCGTCAACTTTAGATTTGACTTTTAATTTTGAATTGTTGGCGGCTAAAAGTCTTTCGGTTGGTTTTTCATGAAAACGTTTTGGAACAATATATTCTTTTATGCAATTTAAATCAACACCAGTGTCAAAAAGGGCAATGGTGTCAATTTCGAAATCTTTAAAAAAGATCAAGGTGATTTTGATCAAATATTTTCTTGTGGTGATTTGTTTTAATACGAAAAGAAAATCATTGGGTATAGATTCAATGTTTTCTAAACTTTGTTCTCCATTATCACCATTTTCTTCTGATTCTTTATCAGAATTGTCTTGTATTTGTCTTTGTAAGAGGAGTTGGATAATATCATAATCATTTTTTTTTATTTTTCTTTTAAGTCTTTTATCTCGAGTTTGATATCTTTTATTTCTTTCTGAAGATCTTGGATATTAGGAGTCGTTGTTTTCTTTGTTTTCTTTTTATCTAAAATTTCAGTAAGATCATATGTATTCTTTTTAATCATTGGGGTTTTAGAAATTTATGTTTTATTATCTACTTCTAAGGTTTTTAGAAGTTTATCAAGATACTCTTTTTGAAGAGTAGGGTCAGAAATGTGTTTAATTAGCTCAAGAAAAGTTTCTTGTTCTTTAGTCAATACATTGAGTTTTTTTGTCTTTAAATAGGATTCTGTATCAGAATCACTATCACTAGATACAGATGTATCTGAGTCAATTAACTCATCAACCTGTAGAGGCTCACTGTTTCTTGACATGGAAGACTCAGAGTCGGAAGACTTAGAGTCAGAAGATTCTACCAGTAAGGGGGCCACTTTAGAGAATATTTCTTCATCTAGGTTCATGGAGTTTTCTGCTCATTCTACAGAATTTCGCGGTGAGTTAGTTAGCTTTGTTAATAAGGAATGTTTAAAGATTTGTCAAGACTTGAACTTCAGAAACGTCTAAAATGGGAGCTTAGAAAATCTAAGCAAGAATTAGGCAGTTTCTGCAAGCAATTCAATTATGATCCCTTTAAAAAGAAAGACATAATAGCAAAATCAAAAACTCTTTTCAATTACAAAGAAGCCACATGTTTCAAATGTGGAAAGAAATGTCATACCACGAAATTCTGTAAAATGAGCAGAAAACTCCATGAACTTGACCTAGATGAAGATTTAAAAGATATACTATCATAGTTGACAGTATATGGAGTAATGAGATTGATAAATGGGGTTCCTAAAATGACAGTACGATGTATGTCATTTGTAAGAATAAAAGAAGTCCTGAATTCAAAAAAATTATTATGAATAGAGGCGTCAACTTTAGATTTGACTTTTAATTTTGAATTGTTGGCGGCTAAAAGTCTTTCGGTTGGTTTTTCATGAAAACGTTTTGGAACAATATATTCTTTTATGCAATTTAAATCAACACCAGTGTCAAAAAGGGCAATGGTGTCAATTTCGAAATCTTTAAAAAAGATCAAGGTGATTTTGATCAAATATTTTCTTGTGGTGATTTGTTTTAATACGAAAAGAAAATCATTGGGTATAGATTCAATGTTTTCTAAACTTTGTTCTCCATTATCACCATTTTCTTCTGATTCTTTATCAGAATTGTCTTGTATTTGTCTTTGTAAGAGGAGTTGGATAATATCATAATCATTTTTTTTTATTTTTCTTTTAAGTCTTTTATCTCGAGTTTGATATCTTTTATTTCTTTCTGAAGATCTTGGATATTAGGAGTCGTTGTTTTCTTTGTTTTCTTTTTATCTAAAATTTCAGTAAGATCATATGTATTCTTTTTAATCATTGGGGTTTTAGAAATTTATGTTTTATTATCTACTTCTAAGGTTTTTAGAAGTTTATCAAGATACTCTTTTTGAAGAGTAGGGTCAGAAATGTGTTTAATTAGCTCAAGAAAAGTTTCTTGTTCTTTAGTCAATACATTGAGTTTTTTTGTCTTTAAATAGGATTCTGTATCAGAATCACTATCACTAGATACAGATGTATCTGAGTCAATTAACTCATCAACCTGTAGAGGCTCACTGTTTCTTGACATGGAAGACTCAGAGTCGGAAGACTTAGAGTCAGAAGATTCTACCAGTAAGGGGGCCACTTTAGAGAATATTTCTTCATCTAGGTTCATGGAGTTTTCTGCTCATTCTACAGAATTTCGCGGTGAGTTAGTTAGCTTTGTTAATAAGGAATGTTTAAAGATTTGTCAAGACTTGAACTTCAGAAACGTCTAAAATGGGAGCTTAGAAAATCTAAGCAAGAATTAGGCAGTTTCTGCAAGCAATTCAATTATGATCCCTTTAAAAAGAAAGACATAATAGCAAAATCAAAAACTCTTTTCAATTACAAAGAAGCCACATGTTTCAAATGTGGAAAGAAATGTCATACCACGAAATTCTGTAAAATGAGCAGAAAACTCCATGAACTTGACCTAGATGAAGAAATATTCTCTAAAGTGGCCCCCTTGCTGGTAGAATATTCTGACTCTGAGTCTTCCATGTCAGGAACCAGTGAGCCTCTACAAGTTGATGAGTTAATTGACTCAGATACATCTGTATCCAGTGATATATATATATATATATATATATATTATATGATGATCATGCCTTGGAAATTACTGGTATTAGTATAATTAATATAAATATGTTTAATGGTACAATACATATTATTCATGAGTTTCGACATGTTAAAAGCTTGAAGAAAAATCTATTATCATTGGGATAAATAGATAGTCTTAGCTATAAAACTCATGTGGAAAATGTGATCATGAAGATTGTTAGAGGTGTACTTATGTTAATGAAGACGGAAAATATCAGTGCCAATCTATTTATGATTAAAAGGAAAACATTATAGGAAATTGAAACATGTGTTTCATTAAATGGAGAAGAGTTGGCAATTATGTGGCATCTTAAACTTGGCCAAATATCGGAACTAGGTTTGAAGATTCTCTCTGAACAAAAGTTGCTTCTAGGACTCAAATAAATGAACTTACCATTTGGCAAGTATTGTGTTGCAAGTATTGTGTTACAAGTAAGCAACATAGATTGAAGTTCAACAAATCAGACACAATAAGTAAATGCATTCTAGACTTGGTTCATTCTGATGTTTGGGAATGGACAAACATGTCTCTGGGATGTAAAAAGTATTTGGTGACTTTTATTGGTGATTATTCTAGGAGATGTTATGTTTAACCAATTAACAAAATGGAGTGACAGAGCGGATGAATATAACTCTTACAAAAAAACTAAGAGTCATATTGAGGACTGCTAGCCTATCAAACTCATTTTAGGGAGAAGCAGCCAAAATTGTTTGTTATGTGGTACATCAGTCGCCATCTACAATTGGTATCAAAGTTAGACCCTAATAGCCGGAATGTGGTGGTGAAATAACTCAGATGTGTCAGATAAAATGACCGAAGTTTGGCGGTGGTTTCGTCCGGGAGGGCAGATTGTTGAGTTGTGTTCCACATTGACTAGTAAAGGAGAGATACTTAAATTTATAAGGAGGATAAGTCACTTCACCTAAAAGGCTAATTTTTTAGTTTAGATACCTGAAAATCCTAGAACAAGACCCCCCAACATATGAGAACATATATTGATTTCTAATCGATTTCATCTTTTACTTTTAAAATCTATGATACATTGGAGTAATTTTACCAAAAATAATTATAGAATATTTTTAACAAACACCAAACTGGACTATCAAAGTTTTAAAATCAGTTTGACACAGACTTCATTACAGGGAATCTTTTGGATGCATGATCATTGAAATAATTGAACCTTCTTTGTTTGTATACATGGATTTTAAATACATATATCAGTTGCCCTTATTTACCCACTCAACCAATGCTTATGTTTTTAGTCATAAAATACGTTTATGTTTTTAAACAATAATCTACTATATATATAAGACGCAAAATAGGCATCAAAATGCCTATCAAAACGACAGAATCTACCAAAATTGAAAAATACAGAAGCAAACAGACGTACACAGCGGGCATTAAGTACAAATATGCAAATATTTTATTATTCGATTTTGGAATTTGCTACTTATACTAATTATTTTTAATCATTATTACAAGAATGTCATGATTCATGCTATATCATTATTAGTTTAAGCCTGTTCTGCCCTAAGCCGCCTAGTTGCCAAAAAAGGGAAAAAAAATTGCAGCAAAAAGCCCACCCAGTAAGACCGTCGAATTTGCCACTAAATTGAACTCCCATTGATGTAATCATAATTGTACTTGATCATGATTACAACATAAAACTATAAATAAGCACTATTATTCAACTATCATACACCGCACACCTCATGTCTAAAATCAGTTTAATCCAAGAGAGAGTTGTTGGATCGATAGTATAAATAAGGGATTAATTTCTTTGGCTCCTCACATCAAATTACACAAACCAGAATGAAGCCTCAAATCACTAAAGCTTTTCCATTCACTTTAGTTCTTGTACTATCATTTATTCATGGGATAGCTCTAGCTCATGACACTAACGAAAAGTTTCTTCAGTGCCTTTCTGTACACTCTGAGAGCACCTTCATTTCTAAAGTAACTTACACCCAAGATAACTCTTCTTATATATCAATATTGAATTCTTTGAAACAAAATCTTCTGTACAAACCGCCCGAATACGGGAGACCTCAAGTCATTGTGACACCATTTGACGTATCCCAAATTCAAGCAGTGCTTAAGTGTGCCCAAAAACATGACTTACTAGTTAAAGTTCGAAGTGGAGGTCACGATCATGAGGGTCTTTCTTATCATTCTGAAGTTCCATTTGTGATGATTGATATGATAAATTTCAGTCAAATCGACGTTGATGCAGAAGCGAAAACAGCATGGGTTGGAGCCGGTGCCACCCTTGGGGAACTTTACTATAAAATTTCTGAGAAGAGCAAAAATCTTGCTTTTCCGGCAGGAATTTGCCCGACTGTAGCGGTTGGTGGACATTTAAGTGGTGGAGGGTTTGGTTACATAATGCGTAAATATGGTCTTGGTGCTGACCAAGTAATTGACGCTCACATGGTCGACGTCAATGGCAGGATTCTTGACAGAAAATCAATGGGAGAAGATTTTTTTTGGGCCATTCGAGGAGGTGGAGCAGCTAGTTTTGGAGTCCTTGTTGCATGGAAAGTAAACCTAGTTGATGTTCCATCAATTGTGACTGTATTCACTGTTCAAAAGACCTTGAAACAAAATGCATCACAGATCCATCACAAATGGCAGCAGATTGCGTATGATCTTCCGAAAGAATTAGTTATCAGTGCTGGCCTTCAATCACAGAAAGGAAAGAGGGCGTTGGTGGCAACATTCTCAGCCGTGTATCTTGGTGGGGTTGATAGGCTGCTTCCACTGATGCAGGAGAGATTCCCTGAACTTGGTTTGGTGAAAGAAGATTGCCAAGAAATGAGCTGGGTTGAATCTACCGTCTACCATTTTGCATTCGAAATAAGAGCATCCGAGAATTTGGAACTATTGCTTGATAGGGTTAATTACACCAAATACTACCTGAAAGCAAAATCTGACTATGTGAGGGAGCCTATTCCTGTTGAAGTTTTGGAAGGGATGTATGAGATTCTCTATGAAGAAGGGGGGCACAATATTTACGTGATTTCATTTCCTTATGGTGGAAGATTGAATGAGATCCCTGAGACAGAAATCGCGTTCCCGCATAGAACTAACAAATTCCACATGATGTACTTTGCGGCATGGAGTGATGGAGAAGAATCCCAAAAGGTACTTGAATTGGACAGAAAGCTCTATGAGTACATGACTCCCTATGTTACCAAAAATCCTCGAGCTACATATTTTAACTGCAAGGATATAGAAATTGGAAGAAATAATTATGGTAATAATTACACAAGCGTCAAAGAAGCCAGTGTTTGGGGGAAAAAATATTTCAAGAACAATTTCTACAGGTTGGTTGATGTCAAAACTAAGGTGGATCCTGGTAATTTCTTTAGAAATGAACAAAGCATCCCATCGCGCATTTATCGTGGCATTAAAAAGAAACACCACTAATAGGATCAGGATTCTATTATCATTTGATCTTGTACCGACTGAAATAGACTTTATATATATATATAAATATAATAATGTGAGGCAGTACAAAGCTTCCCTTTCGACATACCTTCATTATGTATCAACTGCAGCTCGTAATGCAGGTCGGATACATGTGATTGAATTGTTAAAGAACTTTTGCTTTGTATGGATCCGCGGCTTGAAATGGTAGTAATAAAAGCATCTTTATTTTTTATTGTTCTTTTAATTATATATATATATATAGTACTCTTTTATTATCGCTATGCATTGGACACCCATTATCAACATGAAGGTTAATTTTCAAAAGATTTCAAATTTCTTTGATCAATAACATTATTAGGTTCAAGTAAAAGTAATAATAACATTTTTTTTTACCCTTTTATCCTATACCCGAATTGGTGAATTGTATAGAGTAGATACCGTTAAAATTAAGAAAAGAATATTGTCTCAAATTATTTGGAAAGATTTTATACCGCAGACGTAATATCTTTGATTTATAGAATATTTTAATAAATAAAAAGAAAATATCAAAGCACAAATTTAGTATCTTAATTTGTGTCAATACCCGACCGCAAAAGCAAAAGGAAAAAAGGAAAGAAGACAAAAGAGGAAGAAGAAAAAGAAAAAGAAGGAAGAAAAAAAATGGTGCCGCGTCCTATAGGGAAGAAGAAAAAAAATTAATAAAATAATAGTGCACAATAGCCATTTGATTGCTATAAATAGAGGGGCGTTTCCCTCATTTTAATCATCGAATTCTTCAGTTCCTTTTTCTTTATTTAGAGAGCGATTTGAGAGTCTAGTGATTTGAGAGTTTGGGTGTATTGAGATTTTGGGTAGTGAACTAAAATACTATAATATTTGTAACTTCTTTTCACTAGTAAAATATTTTCCTTCTGTCCTCGCCCGTGAACGTAGACTAAAAGCCGAACCACGTAATTTCTGGTGTCCCTGTGTGATTTTGTGTCTCATTATTTCTCAATTTCACTTTAGTTACATGTCTGCTACACCCATCAATTTACTAATAGTGGTATGAGAGCTATTAGTTGTATTTTTTTTAGTCGGGTACTGTTAACATAAGGGATACTATTCACATATACGGTATTATTCACGTATACTATACTATTCACATATACGAAATTGTTCATGTATACAGTACTATTCACGAGAAACGGTGGGAGCGATTCAAGAATTTTGTGGTGCAAATTAGGGAATAGTGGTGTGAGTAGAGCAACTATATGGTTTTGTACATGTTTAGGAAAGTTTTGTCACAAAGGCGATAAGAGTCTAAGGAGTTTGGGTTTTAAATATGACAATTGTGACCCCTCCAGTCTTTCCTGAGAACTTTTCTAGTGTGTATTCTCACACATACTCACAACTATTCAAGGTGGTACACTAGCTTGTGTGCGGTATTTATTAACAAAATGGCGGCAAAATATGAAATTGAGAAGTTCAACGGGAATAATTTCTTGTTGTGGAAAATGAAAATGAGGGCAATTTTGAGGAAAAATAATTGCTTAGTAGTAATTGGAGAAAGGCCCATGGAGATAACTGATGATGACAAGTGAAATGAGATGGACGCAATGTAATTGCTGATCTACACTTAGCACTTGCAGACGGAATGTTATCCAGTGTGGAGGAGAAAAAGACAGCGAAGGACATATTGAATACTCTTACAAAATTATACGAGGCCAAGTCACTAGACAATAAAATTTTCTCGAAGAGAAAACTCTATACTCTTCAAATGACGGAATCTACAACGATGACCGACCATATCAACACCTTGAAGACTCTATTTTTATAACTCACAACGTTCGGTCATAAAATAGAGGAAAATGAACGAGTAGAGCTTCTACTTCAAATTCTACCAGATTCGTATGATCAACTCATCATCAACCTGACGAACAACAACCCAGTGGACAGTTTGGTTTTTGACGATGTTGCAACTTCCTTATTAAATGAGGAGAGCATGCAAAAAAATAAGGAAGACAGATAAGCAAGTTCGTAGCAAGCAGAAGCACTGTCGGTGACGATAGGGTGATCAACGGAACGTGGCCCTAGTGGAAGTCACAATCATGATAGATCAAAATCTAGAAATAAGAAGAATGTTAAATGCTTCAACTGTGGCAGGAAATGGCACGTTAAGAAATAGTGTTGGAACAACCAGAAGATAAGAGAGGGTAAAGAACCTGAGTCGTCAAATGCTCAGGGGTGTGTAGCAAGTACCTCAGATGATGGAGAAATTCTCTACAGCGAGGCAACAATTGTTTCAAAAGGCAGAAAACGGTTATCTGACGTCTGGCTCATAGACTTAGGAGTTACTTGGCACATGACCTCTCGGAGAGAATGGTTCCATACATATGAACTTATCTCAGGAGGATCTGTATATATTGGAGATGATCATGCCTTAGAGATCGCTGGTATTGGTACCATCAAAATCAAAATATTTGATAGTACAATTCGCACAATTGAGGATGTACGATATGTCAAATGCCTGAAGAAGAATCTATTGTCTCTAGGACAAATAAGTAGTCATGGGTGTAAAACTTATGTTGAGAATGAGATTATGAAGATTGTTAAAGGTGCGCTTGTATTGATTAAAGTAGAAAAGATCGGTGCTAATCTATTTATGCTTAAAGGAAAAATACTACAGGAGGCTGATGCGTGTGTCGTATCAAATAGAGAAGAGTCAACGATGATGTGGCATCTCAAACTTGGCCACATGTCAGAACAAAGTTTGAAGATTCTCTCTGGGCGAAAATTGCTTCCAGGGCTCAAATCGGTAAGCTTACCATTTTGCGAGCATTGTGTTACAAGTAAGCAGTATAGATTAAAGTTCAGTAGATTTATTACTAGAAGTAAATGCATTCTAGACTTGGTTCATTCTGATGTTTAGGAATCACCAGACATATCTATAGGAAGTGCAAAGTACATGGCGACTTTCATTGATGATTATTCCAAGAGATATTAGGTGTATCCATTTAAGGAAAAGTCAGATGTATTTCCAGTGTTTAAAGAATTGAAAGCGCGAGTGGAACTTGAATCTGGCAAAAAGATCAAGTATTTGAGGACAGATAATGATGGAGAGTATACAGACGACGAGTTTCTTGCTTTATGTAAGTAAGAAGGTATTCAGAGGTAGTTCATAGTAGAATACACTCCTCAACAAAATGGAGTGGCAGAGCGGATGAACATGATTCTTACAGAAAAGATAAGAACTATGTTGAGGACTGTTAGTCTAACCAATTCATTCTGGGCAGAAGTAGCCAAAATTGCCTGTTATATAGTAAATTGGTCGTCATCCACAATAATTAGGCTGAAGACAGCGATTGAGATGTGGATTGAAAAGCTAGCTAATTACTTCTACCTACATGCATTTGGATGTCATGTGTACGTGATGTACAATGCCCAAGAAAGACCAAAGTTATATCCAAAATTTAGGAGGTGTATCTTCTTGGAGTATGCTGATGGAGTAAAGAGGTATCGTCTATGAGACTCCATTGCCCACAAGATCGTCATCAACAAAGATGTTATCTTTATAGAAAATCAATTTCAAAGGAGAGATGAGGATGATAACACTGTAAAAGAAAAGTCAGAGACTGTATCGGTATATGTGAAAAATAATTTAGAAAAAGAATATTCAGATTCTTTTAAAGCAGCACCAGAGCACGAGGAACAAGAACCAGTCGAGTCTGAGGCTCCAGAAGTTCGTCGGTCAACTCGTGAGAGACGATCGCCAGCGTGGCACTCGGAGTATGTCACAGAAATCAATGTTGCATACCGTCTTCTAACATAGGATTGAGAGCCATCAACTTTCCATGAAGCTTTACACAGCTCAGCTGTTGCTTTGTGGATGACATCAATGTAGGAATAAATTAAAGCTCTACACAAGAATAAGACATGGGAACTTGTACCAGTACCACATAGAAGAAAAGCTATTGGAAACAAATGGGTCTACAAGATCAAACGTGATAGCAATGACCAAGTGGAGCGGTATCGTGCAAGATTGGTGGTGAAAGGATACACTCAAAAAGAATGTATTGACTTCAACAATATATTTTTTCTGGTAGTTCGACTCACGACAGTCAAAATAGTCTTGGCGTTGTGTGCTACATTTGACCTACATTTAAAGCAGTTAGATGTGAAAACTGCATTTCTTCGTCGAGAACTTGAAGAAGAAATTTATATGCTCCAACCATAAGGTTTTGTTGAAAAGAGAAATGAGAACTTAGTTTGTAGGTTGAACAAATATTTATACGGTCTCAAACAGGCGCCGAGGTGTTAGTATAAGAGATTTGATTCCTTCATCATGAGCCTTGGATACAACAGACTCAGTTCAGACCTTTGTGCATATTACAAGAGGTTTGAAGATAATGATTTCATCATTTTGCTGTTGTATGTGGATGACATGTTGGTAGCAGGCCTCAACAAAGATCGAGTCTAATAATTGAAGGCACAATTGGTTAGGGAGTTTAAAATGAAGGATTTGGGGCTAGCAAACAAGATTTTAGGGATGCAAATTCACTGAGACAGAAATAACAGGAAGATTTGGCTTTCTCAGAAGAACTGCTTGAAAAAAATCTTGCCATGGTTCAACATGCACGATTGTAAGCTAATTTCTACCACACTTCATGTTAATTTCAAATTATCATCAAGTATTTGTCATAGTAATGAAGCAGAGAGGAAAGAGATGTCTCGAGTACCGTATGCATCAGCAGTGAGAAGTTGAATGTTCGCTATGATATGTACTAGACCAGACATTGCACAAGCAGTGGGAGCAGTCAGTTGATACACGGCGAATCCTGGTGGAAAACATTGGATAATTGTGAAGAGGATTCTAAGGTACATCAGAGGAACCTCCGATGTTGCATTATGTTATAGAGGATTAGAGTTTATTGTCAGGGGCTATGTTGATTCAGATTTTGCAGAATACCTTGATAGAAGGAAATCAACTATTGACTATGTGTTTACACTTGCGGGAACAACTGTAAGCTGGGTTTCAAAACTGCAGACCGTTGTGGCTTCATCTACAACAAAAGCAAAATACATGGCAGCTACACAATCTTAAAAGGAAGCAATTTGGATACAAATGTTATTGGAGGAGCTCGGGCACAAACAAGAGAAAATTTCTATGTTTTGTGACAGTCAGAGTGCCTTGAACATTGCAAGAAATCCAGCATTTCATTGTAGGACAAAGCACATAGGAGTTCAGTATCACTTCGTTCGAGAAGTAGTGGAAAACGAAAATGTGGATTTACAGAAAATCCAAACGAAGGAGAACCTAGCAGATGTTTTGACTAAGCCAATAAATGCTGACCAGTTTCTCTAGATCTTCTTGTGGCCTAGCAGAAATGTAGGCAACATGAATATAGGCGAACAAAAAAGGAAGGTGTGGAGATTGATTGATTCTCAATCTAATCTCTAAGTGGGAGAATGTCAATACCCTACCGCAAAAGCAAAAGAAAAAATGGAAAGAAGACAACAGAGGAAGAAGAAAAAGAAAAAGAAGGAAGAAAAAAATGGTGTCGCGCCGTATAAGGAAGAAGAAAAAAATTAATAAAATAATAGTGCACATTAGCTATTTGATTACTATAAATAGAGGGGCGTTTCCCTCATTTTAATCATCGAATTCTTCAGTTCCTTTTTCTTTATTTAGAGAGCGATTTAAGAGTCTAATGATTTGAAAGTTTAGGTGTAGTGGGGTTTTGGGTAGTGAACTAAAATACTACAATACTTGTAACTTATTTTCATTAGTAAAATATTTTTCTTCTGTCTTCGCCCGTGAACGTAGGTTAAAAGCCGAACCATGTAATTTCTAGTGTCCCTGTGTGATTCTGTGTCTCATTATTTCTCAATTTCACTTTAGTTGCATGTCTACTACACCCATCAATTTACTACCAATATTTTGATGCATAGAAGATATTCTACAGCTAGAAAATGAAAATACCTGATTATCCGCAAAAATGTAGATAATTTAAAGCTCAATAAAGTACTCCATTATTGTCTTGCTTTTCATTGACCCGAATTTGGAGTCGAGAGAGTCGAAGACTTTTTCAGACCCAAATTAGCCAAGAAATTTGTTCCCCAATTGCCTCCTTGGAAACAAATAAGGAAGCGAAAAAAAACCAAGACACCCATCCGAAAATCACGAAAATTTTACAAGAAGTTGATGGTCCCTTGATTTTGATCCAAAGATAGCTAAGTTTCCTTCAAAACACATAAAAATGAATGTTCAAATCACGGGCTAAGAATAAGCCTTTAATCCCAAGCATTCCATGTCCAAATCATTTGAATATGAAATTGAGTGCTGATACAAATACAAGCGAAGATGGTGTTAATCATACAATTTTGGTGTACTATTAAGTAGATTCAAGCATTTTGATTTTCTATGTATTAAGCAGGTCTTTTAAACAAAAATAAGGTCACAAATTGGTCACGAATTTCAAAAGACAAGAATATAAGATGAGTAAATCAATAGAGGTAGAGACATTAGCCGGAGAAATTATCAAGCCTTCTTCTCCTACTCCTCGTCACCTAAGAAATTTGAAGCTATCCCTTTTGGACCAGATCATTTCTGTGGAATATACAGCAGTAATTCTTTTCTATAGGGGTAATGATGACACTCATCACCATTCACATATATCCCAACATCTAAAGCAATCACTATTCGAAATTCTCAAAAGTTACTATCCATTTGCCGGTATAATCAAAGATCACATCTTGGTTGAATGTAAAGACAATGGGGTTGAATACGTCGAAGCTCAAGCCAACTGCCTACTGTTGAAAAAAAAAAAAAAAGAGGAGGGGCATCGCTTTTCTAGAAGCTGTGCCCCAACTTGGAAAAAGAAGAAGAAAAACGAAAAGGGAGGAAGGGAATGTCAAATTTCAGTCGGTGCACACGTTTTTTAAAATAACAAAATAATAGTATTTTTAAAAGTTTAGTAAACTCTTGAGTGATTAAGTGATTTGAGAGTTTGAGTGTATTAAGGTTTTGAGTAATGAGTTAAAATACTATAATACTTGTAATCATAGATTGATTGATTCTCAATCTAATCTCTAAGTGGGAGAATGTCAATACCCTACCGCAAAAGCAAAAGAAAAAATGGAAAGAAGACAACAGAGGAAGAAGAAAAAGAAAAAGAAGGAAGAAAAAAATGGTGTCGCGCCGTATAAGGAAGAAGAAAAAAATTAATAAAATAATAGTGCACATTAGCTATTTGATTACTATAAATAGAGGGGCGTTTCCCTCATTTTAATCATCGAATTCTTCAGTTCCTTTTTCTTTATTTAGAGAGCGATTTAAGAGTCTAATGATTTGAAAGTTTAGGTGTAGTGGGGTTTTGGGTAGTGAACTAAAATACTACAATACTTGTAACTTATTTTCATTAGTAAAATATTTTTCTTCTGTCTTCGCCCGTGAACGTAGGTTAAAAGCCGAACCATGTAATTTCTAGTGTCCCTGTGTGATTCTGTGTCTCATTATTTCTCAATTTCACTTTAGTTGCATGTCTACTACACCCATCAATTTACTACCAATATTTTGATGCATAGAAGATATTCTACAGCTAGAAAATGAAAATACCTGATTATCCGCAAAAATGTAGATAATTTAAAGCTCAATAAAGTACTCCATTATTGTCTTGCTTTTCATTGACCCGAATTTGGAGTCGAGAGAGTCGAAGACTTTTTCAGACCCAAATTAGCCAAGAAATTTGTTCCCCAATTGCCTCCTTGGAAACAAATAAGGAAGCGAAAAAAAACCAAGACACCCATCCGAAAATCACGAAAATTTTACAAGAAGTTGATGGTCCCTTGATTTTGATCCAAAGATAGCTAAGTTTCCTTCAAAACACATAAAAATGAATGTTCAAATCACGGGCTAAGAATAAGCCTTTAATCCCAAGCATTCCATGTCCAAATCATTTGAATATGAAATTGAGTGCTGATACAAATACAAGCGAAGATGGTGTTAATCATACAATTTTGGTGTACTATTAAGTAGATTCAAGCATTTTGATTTTCTATGTATTAAGCAGGTCTTTTAAACAAAAATAAGGTCACAAATTGGTCACGAATTTCAAAAGACAAGAATATAAGATGAGTAAATCAATAGAGGTAGAGACATTAGCCGGAGAAATTATCAAGCCTTCTTCTCCTACTCCTCGTCACCTAAGAAATTTGAAGCTATCCCTTTTGGACCAGATCATTTCTGTGGAATATACAGCAGTAATTCTTTTCTATAGGGGTAATGATGACACTCATCACCATTCACATATATCCCAACATCTAAAGCAATCACTATTCGAAATTCTCAAAAGTTACTATCCATTTGCCGGTATAATCAAAGATCACATCTTGGTTGAATGTAAAGACAATGGGGTTGAATACGTCGAAGCTCAAGCCAACTGCCTACTGTTGAAAAAAAAAAAAAAGAGGAGGGGCATCGCTTTTCTAGAAGCTGTGCCCCAACTTGGAAAAAGAAGAAGAAGAAAAACGAAAAGGGAGGAAGGGAATGTCAAATTTCAGTCGGTGCACACGTTTTTTAAAATAATAAAATAATAGTATTTTTAAAAGTTTAGTAAACTCTTGAGTGATTAAGTGATTTGAGAGTTTGAGTGTATTGAAGTTTTGAGTAATGAGTTAAAATACTATAATACTTGTAATCATTTTTCATTAATAAAATATTTTCTTTCTATTTTCACTATGGATGTAGACTAAAAACCGAACTACGTAAATTCTGGTGTCCTTGTGCGATTCTGTTGTCTCGTTATTTCTCAATTTCACTTTAGTTACGTATCTGTTTCACCATCAATTTTCCAACACCTATGAGCTGACATTCTTCTACGACCTATTCAAAAGTTTCTGCGGAAATTTCTTCCAATCGAGATAGAATCCCCAAAAGCAGGCTCAGCTCCTCTACTACTTATTAAAAATTTATATTTTTCATATGCGGGGGAGTGGCAATTGGAAATTGTCTTTTGCACAAGATCGGAGATGGATGCACGACAAGCACAGTCATCAACAACTGGGCTGCCACGGCTCGCGGTTCAGGCAAGACTTCAGAGAACATCCCTGAGTACAATGCAGCATCAATTTTTACTCCAGATGATTCCTTGAAGCCCTACATGGACGTGATCGGAACAAATTACATAACAAAGAGGTTTGTGTTTGATGCTTCAAATATTGCTGCACTTAGGACTAAAGTTGCCAGTGCAAGCGTGCCGAAGCCAACGCGTGTGGAAGCTGTGACGGCAATCATTTGGAAATGTACAATAGCTACTTCAAGATCAATCCGAGGATTTCCAAGGCTATCTTTAACAGTTCACTCAATGAATTTACGAAAGATGGTTATGTAGACGTTGCCAGATGGGTGTGCGGGCATTTTGTTGGGGACTATTATCGCAAACGAGGGAAAAGGAGATAGAATTGCAAGACCTAGTTTGTCTACTTAGAAAAAGGGAAGGATGAATTCTCTAGAAGCGGAATATAGGCTATTTTGGAGAAGAAGAGTCTCGCAATCAACAGGGTGGAAGGAGATGAAATTGATTACTATATGTACTCGAACCTAAGTAGACTGCAAAAATACGAGACAGATTTCGGATGGGAAAAGCCAATATGGATGACAATTCCTAACTATATGCACAACATGGTTATGTTGTTAGGCACAAGAGATGGTAAGGGCATGGAAGCGTTGGTGAGTTTGAGCAAAGAAGTTATGGCCTTGTTTGAACATGACAAAGAGCTGCTTGCGTTTGCTGCTGCTAATCCAAGTGTCTTGCCCACAACGAATCAGAGGCCAGGGTTGCTTTCGGATCTGTGAGATATACGTTTGAAATGGCGATTTTTTTTTTCCCCAAACTTGAGTATCCCAATTAAGTATTCAAAATTAGTAAATATAACATTATTATCTTTTTATAATGTACAATCACCAACATCAGGATTCTCCAATGTATATCATATCATTATGTATATATTTAGTTTCCTTATTTATCATCTTGTAAGTTTTATAGAAATGCTGATTTGTAGTATTACCAACAAGAAGTAAAATATAAAGTTCCTTTCTTATCCTCTCTTTAACAATAATTATTGAATGAAAAAATTTGAAAGTAAATTTAAAAATAAGGAGAGTCTAAAATAGTTAAAGAGTACCAAAGGAAAAAAAAAAAAAAGACAAGAATAATTATGAAATGATGAAAATGATAATAAAACTTAAGAGTTGTTCGAGGACAGATTTTTCAATTAGAATTAGTATTAATACAACTTTTACTAGTAGAATTTTTAAAAATAAAAAAATAAAAAATATTGTTTGATTGTGAGTGAGAGTTTTTAATAAAAATTGAGAAATCACTTTAGTTGGCGTATTTTCAAGAAAATTATGAAAGAAATAAAATAATGGCATGTTAAGCAATTTAATTCTTCAAGAAATGCCTACAATCTCTATTAACTCTTGAAAGATTAAAATTTGAATCTCTCCCAATATTGGCGAAAAAGCTCTATGGGCCTAGATTGTGCACATCAACTACCAATGAATTGTTGATAATGAATGAATTCGCACACCTAAACTTTGATAACAAGTATTTCTCTCGATATTAATGTTATAGGTGTCTTATATCACCTAAAGAGATTTTGTCCGTTAAATTAAGTATTACCCATAAATTAATATGTGATAAATCTTGATCATATGAAACTTAATAGTAAATCTCCACGCGACATGCCTAAAAGAGGTACAAGAATCATTAAAAGATATAACTGAATTAGTGAATTACAACAAAATTTATATCACGAGTTGGTAAAAGACATCATAGATTCGTAATGCGTAGACAGTTCTAATTGGCAATCTTTTTTCTTTGACTTTTAGCCTTGCCGTATAAAAATAAACGAGGGAGCTCTGCTCACTTCTCAAACGTCAAAGCAGCAAGGCATATTTCCCATCGGTGATGGTGCAACATATCTCGAGATCCTGTAACAAATTTACTCACTCTCTTGCTAAAAGAGCTCTGAAAGCTCAGATTCTGTCATATGGCTGGATAATTTTCCAGCAGATATAATGTCTTTTTCTTTTTACTATTGAATGAAAGAATCATTTTCTTACCAAAACAAAGAGTCAGAACCTAATTTTGTTGCAATTTAAAGAAGCAGCAGTCCGGGCACCAAAGTCGTTCGTCAACTGCCTTTAGCTATATAATTAAGTAAATGGTTAATAGTATTCAACCACTCAACTGTCCGTACCTATGTTATAAGGTACCACCCGTCGTCCGATAATTCGGTCAATTAAAACACGTTAGTAATGGATATCATTATTTTTTTTTTCTTGTACTAAATGGGTATTTTACTTTCGGCGAGCGCACGCACAGAGACAGAATTTGAGAGTCAAGACACATTAATTTGATGAATAAGTTTCTTTTTTTTAATGTGTTATTAATAAATTTCTCCTATGGTAAATGCTACTAAAACAGAATTGGAAGAAGCAAATCCATGCATTTTTTAAATATTGTATTCTAAATTGTAGCTTAAATAGTGTGGCGGTGTGATGTGTTTTATCAAGTGATGATCAAATAATGTAATAAATTCACATTGTAACTTGTGATTTGTGAATCATCTAGTTAATAAATAGACACACTATCTTAAACATCATTTAAATAATGCAGTTCATTACTATTTCAATTCGTACAGCTAAAGTAAGCAACTTATTTTGAATTTAATTTATTTTTTTTTTTACTTCAGCTCATTTCAATTTTAACCCATTCTTATTTTCGTTTAGTAAATGCATCATCAGTATAGTACTATTTTTAAAAATATAATAATCTCATTGATTAACAATGATGTATTAATTCTTTGAAAGGAGATCACACTCTTCAAAGAAAAGATTTATTTACGTCTAATTATGATTCATAAGACTTATAAACATCATGAAAACAATGACATATCGGTCAACACGTGTTTGTACGTATGTATAAATTAATAAATTGGCCCCACTTTAATTCGTGCATTTGTTTTTTTTTCCTTTTTTATAATATTACATTATAGAGTATAATACAATTAGTGATAAATATACCCTAATATATTTATCAGTACCTGAAGTGTAATTTAATGTCTTTCTAGATGTATCAAAACTAAAGTCCAATTTTAAAATCTGAAATTAAAAAAATAAACACAAAACTTTTAGGCCTTGAAGAAGCTTGGACCATTAACCTCAAAGATGAGAAGAATAGACGCCGCGAACTTAACTAGAAAGTCAATTAACCCTTAGCAACGTTCTAAATGAGGAGTTGCTATTTGCTAAGTACATTTGGTAATTTTTGTTTATTTCGTGGAATGGACAAATTGTGCATGGAAATATATCAAAGTTGTAGTCCCTCTCAAACCTTATGCAAGTGACATTGAAAATCTTAAACTTATTGCGTACTAAAAGGTTCATATCTACAAAATGCAGAGTTGCTCGGTACTACGGCCCCGTGTTTTTTAACTATTTATTTGAAAGACAGGGATAGATAAACAACAAATCATTTTTAAATCCTTATCTTCTCCAAAATCTTTATGCAAGTGACATTGAAAATCTTAAACTTATTGCGTACTAAAAGGTTCAAAAACTACAAAATGCAGAGTTGCTCGGTACTACGGCCCCATGTTTTTTAACTATTTATTTGAAAGACAGGGATAGATAAATAACAAATCATTTTTAAATCCTTATCTTCTCCAAAATCCGAATTCGGATGGCTAATCAAAGAAACTGTTTGAAAACTACAATACCAAAACCTACAAATAAAATCTTTTAGTTTTATTTTATTCTTTTTCTTTTTATCTTCAAACTATTTTTTTTATCATTGATGCCCCAAATTTTACCATAGTATACATAACAAATCATAAATTGGAACGCAAGAACAATAACTTAGTAGTTCAAAGAAAATAAAATTTCTCTCCATAGAGAACCTTCATTTTTTTTATTTT
Organism: Citrus medica; assembly: GCA_002013955.2. Lineage (NCBI taxonomy): Eukaryota > Viridiplantae > Streptophyta > Magnoliopsida > Sapindales > Rutaceae > Citrus > Citrus medica. The sequence goes on along the minus strand of MKYO02012231.1, from coordinate 412,249 downwards.
ACCCCAGATTTACATAAGTGTAGATAATCTATCATAAATTGAGAGACATATATAAAAACTTAGTAATAAAACAACAAATAAAAACTTGGTAATAAAACAACTTTTTATCCTTGAGGTTTCGCAAATAGAGGGAGTGGAGAGGTCACTGTATCAGACAACATTATATTGTGCTGACTCCAACAAATTTATGGGGACTCAGTCTCTACATTTATCTCGCTTACGGTGAAAAAGAGATTTCTATCCAAAGATGATATCTACTTTAAAACAGGAATGATAATTAATAAATCTATCCGAAACCAACTGGGGGACTTATTTTTCTGCAAGAGAGAGTGAGAAAACAACGTTGCGTGCTCCAATATTACTATCCAACCGTTGTATTAATTATTCTTAAGCCTGTCTTTATTTTTTCACAGTTTATGACTTCAAGTATATCCACATAATAAGAATCAATAAATGAAAGAGTAATTTAGTGTCTTAGAGTTTCTCCAATAGGTGAGAGCTAACAAAGATTTTTCCATCTGTTAACCAAACTAGCTGGTATCCACTAATTCAATCATTTAATTCCTATATATTAAGCAGGGGATTTCAGAGACCAACGCAACATCACTCACAGAGAAATTAAACGGAGCCCAAGATGGTTAGAGCACTAGAGGTTGAGATATTAGCTAGAGAAACCATCAAACCATCTTCTCCAACTCCCCATAACCTCAGAAATTTTAAGCTCTCCCTTCTCGACCAGATCATGCCTGTTGAATATACAGCAGCAATCCTTTTCTACAGCAATAATGGTCACCACGCTGATGGTGCCGAAATGTCTCAACGCCTAAAGGCAGCATTACCAGAAACTCTGAAAAACTTCTACCCATTTGCCGGGATAATCAAAGACAATGTCTTAGTTGAATGTAATGACAATGGGGCGGTATTCGTTGAAGCTAGGGCAAATTACCCTTTATCTGAAGTTCTTCAACAACACGATCATAAGTTACTGCGAGAGTTCCTTCCAATTGAGATTGAATCAACAAAAGCCGGCTCAGGTCCTCTGTTGCTCACACAAGTCACCATTTTCAAATGCGGAGGAGTGGCAGTAGGGAATTGCCTTTCACACAAGATCGCTGATGGATGTGCGGCTAGCTTTTTGGCAAAAAGCTGGGCAGCCACCGTTCTTGATCCTGGCAATAAGGCAAAAGTTAGTACTCCTGAATATGTTATTGCAGCTTCCCTGTTTCCTCCGGATGATTCCTTGGAGCCTCATGCGGATGTTACCGGACAAAATTATATTACAAAGAGGTTTGTGTTTCATGCCTCAAAAATTGCTCAACTTAAAGCTAAAGTTACCAGTGCAAGCGTGCCAAAACCAACACGAGTGGAAGCTATTGTCGCACTCATTTGGAAATGTACTATAACTGCATCAAGATCAACCCGGGGGTTTCCAAGGGTGTCTTTAACAGCACACTCAATGAATTTGCGTAGGATGGTTTCCCCGCCGTTGCCTGATAACTGTGTGGGCAATTTTGTTGGTGATTTTCCTGCCAAGGCAACCCAAAGGGAGATAGAATTACAAGACTTGGTTCATCAACTTCGGAAAGGTAAGGATGAATTTTGTAAAAATGGGCTGCAAAATATTTTGGAGAAGAAGAGTTCCTTAATCCACGGGGTCGAAGGAGATGCAGTAGATTTTTATATGTATTCAGACTTATCCAGACTCCCAATGTACGATACAGATTTCGGATTGGGAAAGCCCGTATGGGTAACAATCCCTAATTATATGCACAACATGATAATGCTGTTGAGTACAAGAAACGGTGAGGGAATAGAAGCGTTGGTGAGTCTGAGTGAAGAAGATATGGCTTTGTTTGAACGAGACGAAGAGCTTCTTGCATTTGCTGACCCTAATCCAAGCGTCTTGCCAGCAGCAAATCACTCAGCAAGGAAATTCGCAGCTTGATCCGTTTGCCTTCTTGATGTTGATGTTTAAAATTGGGGTATTTTCCCTTTTTTTTAAAAATAATAAAATCCGGCAACTTGCTGTAGTATCATTTATGTGCCGATATATTTTATGTTTCATTCCATTTACCCATGAGAAAATTGCATGCATTTTCTTTTATTTTCATTGAATTGTTTGAAATAAACCCATCTCTCGCATATAATTTATGTTTATATTTGAAGTTTTGAATTACAACAATTTCTTTGTTTCTTTGTTTCTCTTGTCAAACGCAGCTATTAGCATTAACCAAATGTACCATATATTTGATTTTGTGCTAACGAAAAACAAAATATACGTACATAGAGAAACTGGGGATATGTTAATTCCATACACAAATCAACAATTAACATGTCTGAATAATAAATATTGAGTTGGCTGATCATTCAATTTCACCAGTCGCTGCCTTTTCAAATTGAACATGTCAACATCTAAGTATGGACAGCTGAAAGGCTGAGTGGTAATTATCAACCAACCTGTCCCCTCATGAAGGAGGGGACGGATTGGAGTCTTGATTTAACTTCCTCAATGTTGGTTGGTGGGTCTTTGAATATAATTATTTTAGACATTTTATTTTAGATGAAAATAAATTTGGATCGTGCACAAAAGAAAAAAGCAAAACAGAAAGGTTGGTAAAATATCTCTATTAGTTTTAGCAGCTCTTTTTTTTTTTTTTTGAAAAAGAAGATTCTATTAATTTAAGGAAGAAAAAAAGTACGTCAAATGTAAAGGGTATGAACCCATCCATACAACAGTTTTACATTTTTCTAAAGGTAGTTTAGTTAGAGAATGGGCAATGGCATTGCAAGATTTATGGGTATACTTGATGTTAACTTGTTCAAATTATTTCATTAAGTTTTGGATTTCTAAAAGTATCCAATAAATCTCGATTCTACTACCCTACATGTTGTTTACTAAATTAACCACTTCTTGTGCGTCTGATTCCACAATTACATGCACATCTCTAACAGCTCTAACAATCAGCATACCCCATTCTATGGCTTTAGTTTTAGCAGCTCTTAATTACACATATCATTGTTTAAGAAAATAATAAGAGCGACCTGAATGAATAGATCACACCGATTTGCTCATGAATTAAAGTATTTTATTATTCATCTTTTAAATTTTTTTATTTTAGTTTGCTTATTTAAACCCATAAATTAAATTACTCTGAACCAATAATTTATTCAATTGGTCTCTTACTGCAGAAAGAAAAAGTCAAAAACTAAAATCTAAGGAAATATTATTCGATTTTTTCCCAAAAAAATAGGTGTAAAGGGATGGGCAAGGGCCGGATAAATTTAATTTCTATCTTAACGCACTTTTTAAAATAAAATATAATTTAGTGATCCTTAACAGTTGAAATTACTCGGTAGGTTAAGATAGTTTTAGCAGAAGCCAAATGGTGAAAACAATTAAAAAAATGAAAGTCCTTTTTTTTTTTCTTAACAAGGAGAATCGCTTGTTTATTTACAGTAACATAAAAAATTATAAATGCGAGTGGGCCTGCAGCCATGAATGTATAAGAAATCACATTGCGATGGCGTAAATTTCACCATGTGAATATTAATATTTTGATAAACGTACAAGCTCAAAGGCTTACCTGCCACAATCTCTCATTTATTATTCGGCAGCTATTAACAAGACTGCACCAACGCCCAACATTTTTAGTTTAAATTTGGTGAGCATTTATTGTTCATTTGTTGTTTATTTATTCATGTATTAAATATTATAACAATTAACTAAAATACATGGAAAAGAAACAATTCTCCACCAGGAGGTCCAATACCAAGACTTTTTCCAAACATTAATTAGAAGTCGAAGTAGTAGCGAGAGAAACCATTCTCCAACTAATCTATTGCACCTTCCCATTATATATTCTTAAATTGAATCAACCGAGATTTCCCTTTCAGACAAAAATATGGAAATTAATGAGCATAGAAATCATTTCAAGATCCTTTGACATGTCTACAACGCCTAAAATATCCCAAAAGATCGAGCATGAAAATTTTCTACCAAGAACATTCCCAAATTCACGTTATTATGTTAATTTCGTACCTGGTGCAACTATATTAGCACTAATTCACATTGGATCCATCCAAAGTAAGTTAATGAGCTTGAATAAAAGTCGTTCTAAAATGGATGACCTTTAACCTTATGAATTGAATTTCAAATAATTTTATTTAATTAGTCACCTGGTTCGAATTCTGCGACAAGTCTGAGAACTAACAAAATTGATTTGACTTTTGTCTACTTTCCTAACACTTTTTTTTTCAAATGTTATTTTCGTTCCCAAGCTATCTCCCTTTGCTGACCACCTACAGAAAATTGGTACATCATGAATTTGCATGCAACAAATTTGGGAAAAAAATAAGGTACCGGGGCTAGATATGGTAATCAGGAATTCCAATGGCGAGGTTATAGCAGCTGCAGCGGTGCGATCAGAATTGAGTGTACAGGTGGAAGTTTTCTTCAACATCTAGTTTTGTTTATGATTTTGATAAACTCTGAGCCAAGGTTTGCAGATTCTAACGACGTGATAGGGTGCATTGATGAGGAGAGGGAAGCGCTTCTCACTTTCAAACGAAGCCCGATGGATGAATCTGGTGTTTCATCTTCATGGGGACCAGAAAATGAGAAAAGGGATTGTTGTAAATGGAGCGTGAACTGTAGCAACAGACCAGGCCATGTAATTGAGCTTATTCTTACACCAATGTCCGACTCGTCTGTCGAGGCCAGGCTTTGAAAGGGACAATCCGCCCTTTTTTGCTTCATTTGCAACATCTAAGATATATTTATATCTTCGTTTCATTGGTTCCTTCAGCATATTGAGGTACCTCATCTATTTAGTGCTTAGTATGCAGGACCAATTCCTCCTCAACTTGGGAAATTTTCATGGTCACAATATCTTGACCTCGGCTCTAATCATCTAACCTTGAGTGGCTTTCTCATCTTTCTTCTCTAAGATATCTTAAGCTGAAGGAGAACAATCTTGTTAAATCTACTGATTGGTTTAGCTAAGAATTTGTGTGATGAGCTGGAATGATTATGATTTCATTGATTGATGAAAATTTTGCAAAGAGTGATATTTATACGAGAAATGGAGTAATCACTATTTCTCAATGTGATGTGTACCATTTGTGCAGACAGAATTTTGTTTTCATAAAAACAGGAATCCAGGAATCACGTTTGCTTCAGTGACAAGTTCGCTCAGCCTTGCTCTGCAAGTCTTGTCTATGAGAGTGGTGACAGCAGATTACTGGTCTTGTTTGATCTGATTTCTGGGCTGTCTGTTGAATTGCTTGGGTTGTGTCTTTGATTGCTGGGCTGACTGTGTTGAAGTCAACAAATTGTTGGTGCAAATTTGTTGAAGTCAACAAATTGTTGGTGCACCAACAATTTGTTGATTTTGTAAAGCCGAAAAGAAAGAATGGGGAGGGATTTGAAAAAAAATAATAATAATTAAAAATTATATTTTTAATTATTTTATTCTTAGCATAGTAATTCATTTCTCCTATAAATAGCTAAGGATTTCATTCATTTGAGATTATCCCAAAATTGTTAAGCTTATAAGTTTCTAAGCTTTTGAGAGAAGTGAGAGAAGTGTGTCTGGGGAATTTATCTTTCCTGCAGAGTGTGAGAGTACTGGGTATATTTGGGTTTCTGGGAAGTGAGATTCGTTACTCAAATATTGTACTCTATTAATTGTTAAATAAACAATTATTCTTTCTTGCCTCCGTGGATGTAGGTTTAATTACCGAACCACGTAAATTCTTGTGTCCTTTATTTTTCTGTGATTATTTAGTGCGCTTGATTCCGCATTCCGCGCACAACA
>MKYO02012231.1:386050-403259 GCA_002013955.2 Citrus medica | reverse complement strand
ATCCCAAAATTGTTAAGCTTATAAGTTTCTAAGCTTTTGAGAGAAGTGAGAGAAGTGTGTCTGGGGAATTTATCTTTCCTGCAGAGTGTGAGAGTACTGGGTATATTTGGGTTTCTGGGAAGTGAGATTCGTTACTCAAATATTGTACTCTATTAATTGTTAAATAAACAATTATTCTTTCTTGCCTCCGTGGATGTAGGTTTAATTACCGAACCACGTAAATTCTTGTGTCCTTTATTTTTCTGTGATTATTTAGTGCGCTTGATTCCGCATTCCGCGCACAACAGACTGGTCCATAGAGCTCCATTCTCTAGAAACCTCGTCTTATACTCGTATGACCTTCCATCTGTCAATCCTTTGTCTCTTAATATCCTCAATTCTAGTGCATCCTTGAGGCCCTTGTCTCTCCGAAAACAATCTCACTTCTTCCGTATAGTCTTGGCTGTTCAATGATAGGGAAAATTTTATTTCACTTGACTTTCATTCTAACCAGTTACAAGGTTCAATTCCTGATACTTCTATGAAGATGGCTTCTCTTACATATCTCTATCTCTATTCTAACTAACTTGAAGGAGGAATTCCAAAATCCCCCGGGAACATGTGCAGCTTAAAGATATTAGTCATTAGACTCGTCTAAAATAGGGGTATATTTGGAGAAATATTTGCGAGATTTGGGATCCAAACTTGCATTTTCATTGCCTTGGCCCAATTTCAGCGTTTTCAATACTATATAGTGTGGAAAGTTTGGGAGAGATGTTTGATAGGTGATAAATGTAGAAGAGTCTAGGGAACAAAAATGGGAAGAGAAACAGCGGAAATATATTTGTTGTCCCCCTTTTTATGCGGAGAAAAATTTTAAATAATGAGCTTTTCATTTTATTTTCTTTTTCTTTTTAACACTTTGTAAAGCTAGAGATTTCTTAAAAATGAAAATAATAAAACAACCATTTAAGGGGAACATTAAATCCTACTCTAAATAGAAATAACGTAATGGTAAAATAAATTAAGGAATTAAAAGTTAAAAATAGATTACAAAAAAAATCAAATAATCTAAATCTCCTACTTGTAAATAGCAATAGAAGAATCTCGCCAAAGTTATTTTCTATTATCAAAATTATGAGAGTTCGTAAGAAAAATCTTAATTCTTAATTAAATTTTTAATAATGATTTTTTGTACATAGAAAAATAGGTGTGAAAACTTTATGCACTCCTCACTGCACCACATATTATTGATAATATTTTTGCCTGAGACTTTTGTCTTCTTCAATCATCTCATTAGTACTATCACATCCTAATAGCGTCTCATCAACGCACATTATTGTCTCATAGAAGCTTAACGAATTAGCTGTCAAGCATCTGTTAAAAAAGGAAAATGCTAAGTATAAAAAAAACAAGAGAAGGACGAGAGAATGAAGCATGTGGTGTGAGGAGAGAGAAAAAAAAAGCTTACAGCAGAGAGAGAGAGAGAAGAGGCAATTCTCTCGTTATTCTTGATATTTAGCAGCCCTTATTAAAAAATTGTTGGACTGCAAATCATTTTTAATGCCCTGGACCAAAATTCAGCATTAACGAAACTCATTACTCAGAATCTTTGATGAATTTATGATTTTCAAAAGGAGAAACTGAGAAAGAAAATAAGAGAGACTGGCAAATTCTTCTATCAAAAGTCTTTCCTGACTGAAGACTAGTTGAGTCGGACAGAGTAGAGATATTTCAGTGCAGGATATAAAAAGTAAGTAGAACTTAAACTCCATGGTTTAAGGAAAAGGAAAAATTGGAAAAAAATATATCGATGATATCAATGTCATCTAAATGGTTCATTTTGTTTCAATATAGGGTTTTGTTTTCTGCGATCATTTTGTTGCAGTTAGAACCAAAAACTGCAGATTCTAGTAGCATAAGGTACATAGAAGAGGAATGAGAAGCGCTTCTGAAATTCAAACAAAGCCTGGTGGATGAATTTGGCTTTCTTTCCTCCTGGGGAAGCGAAGGTGAGAAAAAAGATTGTTGCAATTGGAGAGGAGTTCGATGTAGCAACCAAACGGGTCACGTAAAAGTTCTTGATCTTCACGGCACAGGAAGAGTAAAAGTTCTTGATATTCAAACGACAGTGATGTCCCGAAATGCGTCTTTGAGAGGTACACTTAATCCTGCTTTGCTTAAACTGCATCATTTAAGACATTTAGACCTTAGTTTCAACAATGTCAGTGGAAGCCAAATTCCTATATGTTCATTGGTTCACTCAGCAAATTGGAATACCTCGATCTCTTTGCTGCTTCTTTCAGTGGACCAATTCCTCCTCTGCTTGGAAACCTTTCAAGATTGCAGTACCATAGTCTCGGGTATAATAAATTATTAAGGGCTGGCAATCTTGATTGGATTTCTCAGCTTTTTTCTTTAAGATATCTTGATCTAAGTGGCTGTAATCTTAGTAAATCCACTGATTGGCTTCAAGAAGTTGATAAGATCCCTTCTCTAAAAACATTGTATCTAGAGCAATGTGATCTTCAACTTCAACCAACCATTCCTCGGTCATTTTCACACCTCAATTCTAGTCCATCTCTTGAAACCCTAGGTCTCTCCTATAACAATCTCACTGCTTCTATATACCCTTGGCTATTCAATGTTAGTAGCAACATTGTTGAAATTTACCTTGACTCGAACCATTTAAAAGGTTCGATTCCGGATACTCTTGGACACATGATTTCTCTTAGGACTCTGACTCTCTCGGATAATGAGCTTGATGGGGAGATTCCAAAATTCTTTCAGAATATGTTCAAGCTTGAGGTTCTGTCACTCCGTGGGAATTCATTAGAAGGTGTCATATTTGAACACTTCTTCTCAAATTTTTCGTACTTAAAGTTACTGTACTTAGCTAATAACTCCCTGGTTTTGGAATTTAGCCATGATTGGATTCCTCCTTTTCAACTTAACCTAGTAGCCTCGCCTCTTGCAAGATGGGCCCTCATTTTCCAAAATGGCTTCAAACTCAAAAACATTTTTCAGTGCTTGATATCTCAAGTGCTGGAATCTCAGATTCCATCCCTGATTGGTTTTCAGATACATCCCATAAATTATCCGATTTAAATTTCTCTCACAACCAAATGACGGGTAGATTTCCAAATTATATATCTTCGATGTTTATTCTTGAGTCTCCTGGAATTGATCTCGGTTCAAACCATTTGGAGGGCCCAATTCCTTCACTTCCTTCGAATGCATTTTACATAAATCTTTCCAAAAACAAGTTTTCGGGGCCAATTTCTTTTTTGTGTTCATTCAGTGGCCAGAATTTGGTGTCTCTTGATCTCTCCAGCAACTTAGGGTGCGTTTGCGATTGAGGTACTGTAACTTTTAAGTTATAGTTGCTATAAAAAAAATTATAATTATAAAATAAAAGTTAATAATATATAGTAAATAATAATTTTATCAAAATTATTAAAGATATAATAAATTTTATATTATACAAGTAAAAAATTATATCAACATAGGTTAAAAGTTACAACAGTTAGTGTTTACCAAACACTTTAGTGCTGTAGCTTTTAAGCTACAGCTGCCCAACCTCAATCCCAAACGCATCCTCAATCCCAAACGCATCCTTACTCTCAGGAAAGCTTCCAGACTGTTGACTTCAATTCAATACATTGAGTATTTTGAACTCAGCGAATAATAACTTTTCTGGAAAAATTCCAAACTCTTTTGGTTATCTACAACAGATGCTGACATTTAGTTTACACCATAATAATTTCTCCGAGAGTTGCCTTTACTTTTTAAAAATTTTACGCACCTTAGAGTTGTGGCTCTTGAAGAAAATTCTATATCCGGAAACATACCAGCATGGATTGGGGAAAGCCTACTCAATTTAGTTGTTCTTAATCTCCGGTCTTACAGATTCTATGGAAATATACCTTTTCAGCTATGTCATCTAGCTGATATCCAGATCTTGGACCTTTCATTAAACAATATTTCGGGACGCATACCGAAGTGTTTCAACAACTTTACTGCAATGACCCAAGAAAGGAGTTACAACTCCTCTGCCATTACTTTTGGCTATGCTGTTGCTAGTCATACAACAATGCTTCCAGTTCATATATTTTTTTACATTGTACTGTTGACGTGGAAGGGAAGTGAATACGAGTACAAAATTACTTTGGGACTTGTCAGGAGTGTTGACCTTTCAAGTAATAAATTCGGTGGAGAAGTCCCTGAAGAGATAATGGATCTTGTTGGATTGATTGGCTTAAACCTTTCAAGAAACAATTTAACAGGACATATCACTCCAAAGATTGGTCAGTTACAGTCATTAGATTTCCTCGATTTGTCTAGAAATCAGTTTTCTGGTGGTATTCCTTCAAGCCTTTCCCACGTAAATCGTCTTAGTGTCATGGACTTTTCACACAACTTGTCGGGCAAAATTCCAACAGGGACTCAACTTCAAGCTTCAATGCCTCAGTGTATGCTGGAAATCCTGAACTTTGTGGCCTCCCACTTCCAAATAAGTGTTGGGATGAAGAATCAGCTCCAGGTCCAGCCGTTATTAAAGGCAGAGATGATGCAGACACGTCAGAAGATGAGGATCAGTTTATAACTCTCGGGTTTTTTGTGACATTGATTCTAGGTTTCATTGTTGGATTTTGGGGAGTTTGTGGCACTCTACTGCTGAATAATTCGTGGAAACATGGTTTCTACAATTTCTTGACCGTTACAAAAGATTGGCTCTATGTGACAGCAGTAGTGAACATTGGCAAAATTCAGCAAAAGATGAGAAGCTAAATGGTAATACTGCTTCCAAGTGTGTTTTAGTTATGATGATATCATTCAAATGCTTTTTCTTCTCAAACATTGTGTCATTTTTTTTTTTTTTTTTTTTTTCATTCAACATTTCTGGAAAGAGCTATTGTTCTCTCTCGGATGGCGTCCGCTCCTTTATTCTACAGAGTGCTTGTTTTATGCTCAGAAGCTTTCCAAAATAATGCAGCCTTATTTAAATGGTACATGATATTAGGTGAATGCTTGAAGGAACTTGTATATGGCTCTGTAGCTCATCATCTATGCTTTGCTTAATGTAATAATGTCAGAAAATCAAATTCTCCTGCGTAGTATGATAGTATTAGATAAACCATGTTTCATTTACCAGTGACAAGCCAATATTGTTTGTATAGTCCAATCCAAGCTAATTAACAGAAACAGTTCCACATTCTCCAGGTGCAAAAAGAACATACCGCAAATAAAGAATGAAATATTATATAGCTAGAACTATTCAACAAATTACAACAAAACAAATCCCACCCCCCTTCCTGTTGAAACGCAAGCTGATCTTGTATGTATGATACTAAATGCTCAAAGATATTCTCTCAAGTAGGAACTTTTTTCAAACGACAACCAGAAGCGAACATCACTCCATCCTCCAAACAATACAAAAAGTTTAATAATTAAAACAACACAAAAGTGAGAAGCCACTATGATAGGGACATTACTTGAACCGAGTGATCAGCTGAACCAGTTAAGAACATGGGCAACGTTGGGTGCCAATCCACGGTTGTTATAGCTGCACCATGGGGAAGAGTTCTCATCCCGCTAGCATGACCTCGAACCTAAGTCAAGTCAATACAATGAGAAAAAGAGAAAGAAATTCCAATTTATGATTTATCATGAGAGCAGGGAGCAGTATATTAGGCAATCTGAAACAGTAAAAGATTTCTCCGTTGGGCTAAAAGTCACCAACTATAGTATCAAAGGTTGGGCATTAAGAATCAGTCTACAAGCAAACCATAACTTGTTCAATAATGCTGGCAGAGCCACACGCAGAAGGGGTGTGAGCCCATGAGTGTTTGCGAAACAGAGAGAGGGAGAAACCTGATATATAGGTGCCCTTACAGAACCAGACGTTACCAGCAGTCTCCTCCCATTTACGTCCAAAGCCATCTCATGTCTACAAGATTTTGAGGACTCAGGATCACAGAACCTACAGAGAACAAACACCTTGTCACGTTATAGTTTCTTTCATGATTTTGATGCAAAACATCCAAGTATTGGACCATGATGGATGTTCCTCATTAAGTAACCATGTTATGCATAAAGACACTCATTTTAAAAGATCTTTTAAACCAAAAAATTAAAAACTATGAAAAGAAAACATAAAAAGGCAAGAGTGCAAGCAGAGTTCAACACAATAAGTTTAGCAGACCACACATGATAATGTTTGGACGTCAATTTTTCATTCGCATGGTTGTGAACAAAAAAATTCAACTATTAGTCTCAAAACAATCAAAAATTCCATAAATCAGTGATTGAAGATTAAGGTGTGATGTATGTGATCCATATAATATTTTCTTTTAAGTGTAGCATACCACCAACAAGTTACAGATATTCTGAGACACCAAAGTAATCTACAGTACCTGCTACAATTCCTTGTCCAAAGCACCTGACCTTGGTTTTGCAAGCTCCATTCAATAATCTAACAAAATAAAACTGATTCTATCAGGTCTCCATACAAAAATAAAATGGGGAAACTCAAAAGTTTATACAGATTAAAGAAAATTGATCCAAATTTAAAAAGAAAAAAGAAAAAGAAAAATGTGGAAAATGAAAATACTTACCTTTCCATCTGACCCCAAGCTAAAAATGCTGGTCTCATCAGGACCAAAAAGAATTGAACTGATAGATGAATCATGTGCAGGCCAGCCAGTAATTTGTAGACCAGCAGACATGTCTTTGTCAAGTTAAGGTTCAAGTCTATAGCGAGCATGAGTGCCTCACATGTGCATAAATTGGGCACTCTTCTCTTTCTGTCAAGTGACATGGGAACACCCTTTCAACGGAAAGGTAGATAAGCCTTTCAAGAGCAACTGTAATGTATTCAACCAAACATTTGAGTTGGATGAAAAAGAAAAAAGGGAAAACAAAGGCTTTGTTTAGTCTTCACAGTTTTTACAACTGCAAATGTGAAAAAGGGTGTTGAAATTATAGATAAACTATTAACTACTTAGCTAGATATATATTACATCAAACCACATATTTTAAAAGGATACCAAAAATGTGGATCATTCCATCAACTGCAGAAGCTGCAAGAATCTTTCCATTGTGATTGAAGCATAGGGAAGTTATTGCCGGTGGATCTTCGCCAAGAGGAAGGACTGTCTTCATAGAAAGTTAAAAATCAGTAAGGAACAGATAAAATAAACAACATTCAAATAAGAAGTTCAAGGCACATACCATGGCTTTCCACGTTTTCATGTTCCAGACAGTCAATGAGGCAAACCCCCAACTATAAATATTACTTGAGCCATACCTGTAATGCAAAATGATCAAATTCATCTCTCGCACCCAAATGAAATCAAAAGTGAGAGAGTCAGAGAAAAAGATTTGTAACATTATTGTGAATAAATGGTCAATCTCATAAACTATATGTGAAATGATGATATATGCTCTAAATAACACCTCATCAGGTAGTAACAGTTTTTAACCATCTAAAATTTCATTTTTAAAATTTTTTGAAATGATATAAATTTCACACTTAAGAAGACTGGCATACTCATTCACCTAGTGTATCATAACTTCTGTAAGAGTTTTCAAACATAAAGTGAATAATTTGGTACTAGTTAAAAAATGCTTTTCCTTTTAGCAATTCATATCAATATGACCAAAAAGAATATAATCATAACTCCTGTATACACGAACACTAGTTGCAGGTCTAGTGATACACTAACAGACTTTATTCATAAAATGATTTAGTACCAAGGACAATTTTCAGTAAACTTCTAGTATTTGATTACAACGGAATAAGTAGTTAACATTTCAATGAATGTATGAGGTTTCAAGATATAGGACTGCAGATGGTCAGCTCAACCCAGCAAATGAGTGGTCCCAGGGTAAACACAGCATGTCAACTGTCCAAAAGCTCCATTCGCAGAACAAAGAGGATAGAACAAATGTGTCATTACCTTAAAGGTAAGTAAAGGAAATCTATTGACAGGGAAAAGGTTCAAACTATGATATTGTAATGAAATTATGATTTACTAGATGTGCACAAAAGTAGCCATGTAGAAATGTAAATATAAAAAAAAAAGTACCTTCTGGAAGCTGCTGCAGACACAAAAATTGGTTCTACTGGGCTGCACTTTAGGTCCAAGACACTGTCACAAGTTTCAAACTATGATATTGTAATGAAATTATGATTTACTAGATGTGCACAAATCAGAAACTTATTGGCTAATATTTAACCAAACAGCAGTCATGCATGCCTTATTCAGGTAAACATCATAAAAGTAGCCATGTAGAAATGTAAATATTAAAAAAAAAGTACCTTCTGGAAGCTGCTGCAGACACAAAAATTGGTTCTACTGGGCTGCACTTTAGGTCCAAGACACTGTCACAAAACAAAAATGTAAAGCAGGAGCACACAATCTTCTACTCCTTAATTAAGACAGTATCTTAAGTACCTAGGAAATGCTTCAGTTGTATTGAGATCACAGACAACTCTCTTGGCATCAACATTCCATGCTTTAATGCCTCCATCAGCAGTGCCAATTAGAAGCTTTTGTCAGAAAGAAAGAAAGACAACCTCAAAAACATGTACTTCTGATGCCAAACAACAAAGCATCAAAAACCGCATATGTAATTGCCAAAATTGACACATCATACCAGACGGTCAGATTTACACTCCCACTCAAGCGACATAATCTCTGTGCCACAGTATATCGTTGCATTTCTAGAAGCTGGAGTTGAAGAGTCATATGTCCATATCCTTTGTTGGATATGCAAAAATTTAAAAGTATACAGTGGATATCAGAAATAATCAAACAGTTGAAGAACAATAAGCAATTAAGGAATGCTCAGGCTCTTATCCAGCATTAGGTTGTCCAATGTCCCTCCATATTAGGGTTTTTGTACCAAAGTCAGCATTAATCCATTTGAACTGACCAATTTAACATCCACAAATTAAGTTTTTTATTACTACAGGCATAGAATGAACCACAGATGTTAAGTCAAGCGGGACACCTAGTAGTATTTTATACATGAACAAACCATGTGATGTAACTAAGGAGCCAAAGGCCATCTCGCAACAATTGTGCAGTTAATCTCTATGAATATATTGCCTACTTCCAGAACGTACCTGACAGTGCCATCCACAGAAGCACTGGCTATATTGTTTCCAGATGAAGAAAAGCGGCAGCAACTGATTGGACTTGTGTGGCCTAAAAATGTCTCCTAAAAAACATGGTACATGAAGTTATACACAGAGATTGACGCACAATATACTAGCAAGGTACAGGAAACAATACGTCATAATCAATTAAGAAAGGAGGTACAACACTCAACGAGAAATTTACCAGGAAGTCTACTTTCACTTCTGGGAAATCTTCTTCTCCCTGTGCATCTCTACCATTCTCTGCCACAAAACCTTCAATAATTAGTTCTACCAACTTACTTTTCTAAGTTTCACTGTAACCAGACCTATTCAAGAAAGGAAACGAAAATTTGAGTCCGTTGGACACAAATTATTTCAGTATAGCATAAACAAAAACAATTGTTCTCTCAGTAACTTCAGTTCAACGGCAATGCATGGCTTCCATAATTTAATACTCAAAGCTATTAAAACCAGCCTCTAAATATAAAAATTACCACACCTCAGAGCTTCATGCTTGAATCATAGGCTCACTTATGTCATATCAAATCTAGGTAGCCTATCACTGAACCCACTATTTGAATCATATAATTTCTTTAGTAAGGCAGAAATATGATGCTAAAATAACATTTTTTATCCTCAATTGACACGGGATTGTAAACGATGCAAAAAGTATGCACACCAGTGTAAAGACCGTCATTGAACATTTGAATGATATCACCAGCTCCAACATCTTCAAACTCAAGCTTTGAAGGAGAAATTGAATCATTTCCAGACATGTTTGCAGTAAATCTTGACAATGCAGGTCCAGAGCTGGCCCATGTCTGACCCATCTCGGTTGAACCCATATGCGTGGCAGTAGTAGCACAAGCTTCTGAACTGTTTGTAGATAGAAGAAGACTTTCTTCATTTACTCCACTTGCCAAAGTTGAATTCTTAGTTCGCCCAGTGTTTGCATATTTTATTGCCTCAGAATTACTGGAATCATAAAGGGCCAAAATATCATCAGCTTTCATAGAAACAACGTAGGGAAGTAACACATTAAAGTCCCAGCAGAAACAATAAATAAAGCTCTTACTTCTTCAACCGGTTTAACTGAGCCTCTTTTTCCTCCAATAAGGCCTGAAGTTGTGACAGCTTCATATTAAGCTGCTTGATGTCTTTTTTGAGATGCTTAACAGTGTTCTTCTCTGAACTGATCTTCAAGAGGGCAGGGAGACTTGATTTTAGTTAAGGACAAATACTTCAAACTCCAATCGGTGAACCATAAATTTATTTGCAAGGGGTAGAAAAACCACAAAATGCCCACTGTGTCACAGCTTAGTGGAAAAAAATATAGGAGAGAAATTAGGAACTAGCTTGGTAAAATGGAAAAATAGTGGAACGTGGTAATTATGAATAAATGACCTCAATTTTGTTGAAACCATGTTCATACACCAAATTGATGGTAAATTTATGAGAATAAAAGAGATGCTCTTTGTGAAAATCATAATATCTAGGAAAACTTTAATGTTAAAGAGCAAGTAAGTTTCTCATTCAATAAATGTGCCCAAGAGAAAATGTAAATCCTCTGATAAAAGAATTTGTGGTTGCATCTGCAACTTAAGGCAGGGGATAGAAATAAAGCATCAAACTTGCAGTCAAAAGGATATGAGTTCCATTGAAGATCTCACTAAAAAAGTTCCTCACAGAAAGTCGCAAAGCTTCATACCATTCTTTCGTAAAATATATGCGAAATTGGGGATCCAAACTTGGATTCTTCAAGTAAGGAATGGCTGCACGGCGCGCCCATTATTTAACATGGACAATATTTTACTTCATAAAAATAAACAAACAAATAAATAAAAGAATAAGAGTCAAACCCACCAAACCATGAAGTCCAGTCTTGACCCCTCAGCAACAGATCATTTCCATTTGTTCCAAAAAACTCTACAACTTTGTCTTTTCTTCCTGATTGTAAGGCATGAACTATATAGTAGCGGAGAATCGAGATCTCTAGTTTTGCAAGAGTAGCAGTGAGTACGGTCTCAGATGATGAAACGCACTGCTTGAAGAAACTCAGCAGACCAACCAATTTTTCAGCTTGAAAGTTGGTAATATACACCGAGAAGATTAAGTTTAATATCTTATCCACTTGAAATCCTTTACCTATATCCGTGCTTAATTCCTTCTCAAAAGCTTGCAAAGTATTCGTAAACCCTCTAAATACAAGAAATTCCCTCACCAGCTCCTCAGCATATTGCATGTTCTCCATCTTATCATACTACACCTGTTCACTAAAAGACATCTCTTCACATTTGCTGCAACACCCTGTAGACCCGTTCACTGAAAAACATCTCTTCACATTTGCTGCAACACCCTGTACAAAGAGTTGCATAAACAATGCATTGAAGTTCATTCACGGACCGAATATAAAAATCACTAATCTTTATCCCTGACAATCCTTAAAGTATCACAAAATTAATGAATCTATTACTCAAATGTAAATTATCATTGCGACAAATTAAGCATAAAAAATTTAAAATCACCTTATATTTAAGCAAATAATATCAAAATAAAGTAACTGAATTTAAATTTATTTTTTGATACGAAGAGTATGCGAAAAGAAAGAGCGCGATGCGTACCGTATAGAAATGGAGTGGAACTGTAAATTACTGAGCCGTACGGACTGAAATTGCTGTGAGGAAACGGATCGAATCGATTTCTTCCGATTAGGGATTTTCGGTAGGACTATTTCGTCAATAATTTACGAACTTGGCGCTTAAATCCTCTTCTACGACAATTTTTGAGTGAAATTGCACTCACTCCGCTGTTAGAACAGTGCTCGAACTCAATTCTCAGTCCCAATAGCATCATGCCACGTCGTGAGACTCATTTTTCTTTTACGGTCAATAACATTTGGATGGCTATATTTTTACGTTTTCTCATATAAGAATATAAATAGACTATCATATCAAACAGGTCCCAACCAGAGCCAGTAATCGTATTCAACTAGATGCGCCGAATGCATTAATGACTAAACCACACGAGTTTAATATTTTTGTCAGGCACCTTCTGCCTATAGCTTAACATGCATAATGTGCTTAATAGTTAATAGAAAGAAATAAAGAACGCATTCCTTTAGAAATAATTTTGCCCACAATTCGTGTTTATGGTATAAAAATATGTTAGGGAGATTAAACGTTAGTTAAAAATATAAGTTGCCTCCAACTTTAATTTTTATTAGTAAAAATAAGATCTAACACCTTAAATTTTGTCTAATATACAGCTTTAATATGTAAAAAATATCAAGAATTTTTTCTTATTAATAATATATATCTCTTTTTTTTTCATAACTTACTGTCCTTACCAATTTTAAACTGTGATTAATATTTTATATTAATATAAATAAGCTCTACCTTGACATAGAAAGTTGGTCATAGTTCAAATTTATAGTTTATAAGTTAGAGATATACTAGTAGTCAAATTTAATAATTAATTAATCATACCTTGGGCAGAGCTATGATTTTAGTTTGAGTAGAGCTGGCAAAATTTGACACGACCTGATTACCCGACACGAACACGACACTAATAAATGGGTATGGGTCGTCGAATTTAACACGATTATTAAATGGGTCGGGTCCGGGTCAACACGATTTTTTTCTGTGTCGGATTAAGGTTAAAATTCTTGACGCATTTACTTGATTAATGACCCGATTATATTTTTTATTTTAAAATAATTTACAGATTCTTGTCATCAAAACTCAAATATTAGAGATGATTTTTGTTATTCTTTAAAAGGATGAATATAGACACAATATTTTATTTATAAAATTTTAAATATATTTAGAGCTTTAATAGTGTAAATGTATAAAATATTGGTAGACATGTATATTTTATAATATTAATATATAATATTATTTACATATATATAATTAAAACCTCAATAGTGTGTGTAATATTTTAGTAGATATGTATATTTTATAATATTGATAAATTATGTATGTTTTTTTTTCATAACTTACTGTCCTTACCAATTTTAAACTGTGATTAATATTTTATATTAATATAAATAAGCTCTACCTTGACATAGAAAGTTGGTCATAGTTCAAATTTATAGTTTATAAGTTAGAGATATACTAGTAGTCAAATTTAATAATTAATTAATCATACCTTGGGCAGAGCTATGATTTTAGTTTGAGTAGAGCTGGCAAAATTTGACACGACCTGATTACCCGACACGAACACGACACTAATAAATGGGTATGGGTCGTCGAATTTAACACGATTATTAAATGGGTCGGGTCCGGGTCAACACGATTTTTTTCTGTGTCGGATTAAGGTTAAAATTCTTGACGCATTTACTTGATTAATGACCCGATTATATTTTTTATTTTAAAATAATTTACAGATTCTTGTCATCAAAACTCAAATATTAGAGATGATTTTTGTTATTCTTTAAAAGGATGAATATAGACACAATATTTTATTTATAGAATTTTAAATATATTTAGAGCTTTAATAGTGTAAATGTATAAAATATTGGTAGACATGTATATTTTATAATATTGATAAATTATGTATGAATGTATGTATGTGCATACATACGTATGACAAAGTATAAATATTTAATGTAACTTTTGTTTAATATATAGATATTAAGCGGGTTATTGGGTAATCCGATTATTTTTTCATGTTGGGTTTGAGTCTCAATATTTTAATACAATTATTAAATGAGTCGGGTTTAGGTCGACTTAAATTTGACACGGCACGAACACGACTCGATGACCCGTTTTGCCAGCTCTAAGTTTGAGCGGCCAAAACGAACTAGTTGTAAATTTAAGGTTGTTGTAACATAAAATCAATAAAACTGATGGGGCCCAATAATAAGTACTATAATGTAATTTAGTATATTTTCATTTTCATCCCTTATTTTTCTGATGCCCATAACTGCGTGGCCCGGCCTCCTCAGAACATCTCGTTCTGGTTCTGCCCTTGATCATGCCGTATGAAAGAGATGGAGACAAGTGTAGAGTTTCAAGTGGTGGGCCCATAATATGCATGACGTGCACGATAAGTATGCAAAGTTTGATATTAACAACGAGACAATCACACTTCAACGAATAATTAACACCGTAAAAATTAAATAAACAAACTTCGATTTTAATTATTTGATACAGATCATCTGATGATCGATTCATCATATAAATTACAATATCATACAACAAAGTCAACTATCGCAAATTTGGAATATTCATGCTTACAGAAGAAATTAAGAAAATAATAATGCAATACGTTATAAATTTATAATTCCTGGACTGACGTCTGCAGCTAGCCAGCTGCTTGGCTGAAATTTTTTATTTAATACACTACATAACTGTGAGCTAATTAATAAGATCGACCTAATCCAAGTATTTATTTACTCATATCTCAATATATTTCAAATCAAAGTAAAATCAGGGTTGAGATTATTTAATTACCTGCTGCTTTGATTAATGTATACCGAAAAAATGCATAGAAAGAGAAATTTTATGTAGTTCATTAATATTACTTTGATCACTCAAGGGAAGACTTACAAGAGACTATCTCCAAGGAAACATCCAATAAACTCTTGTGGCATATATATTTGAAAAGAAATTTTCTTTTATTATTATGATAAATGTATATGTGTTAAATTTTTACTGGATAAGCGTACTAAAGATATAATATGTTTATTCCGCCTAAGTCTTCCTCGATCACTAATATTTACTGAGATCTATAACCTAAAATTAATTGAAGGTTTCATATTCCCACTTATGTCAATTGATTACTATAAAAAAGATTACCTTGTGTATAAAACTTTGATTGATATACATTTTTATTGGAATCGTTCATATGACATAATATTTAGAGAGAATGACACTTTCCTCTAATAGTTTTTAAACTTTAACACTTACCACGTATAGTTTTAAACTCCGTTATTCATTAATGTTATAATATTATTGAAAAACTTACTCCATCCACGAAATAATGCTTAAAACTGACTTCATCCATAAAATTATGCTTAAAACTTACTTCATCTACGAAATGATGCTTTTTTTATTAAAATTTTCATCAAACATGTAACAAGTAGGAGTGGTATAACTCAAAAATTGTAAAAAAAAAAAAAGATAATCGATCTTAATCCAGATTTTCTTTGAGAAAAAGAAAAGAAAAATTTAGAGTGCTCATAGCTCCCTCTCTATTAACTGCTTGTCATGTGTATATTTTAACTTCATACACACGTGGCAAAAAGTTAGCAGAGAGGGAGCGTGCTATACACCGGTGGTACCAAAGAGTCCCTCAATTTTCTTTTCTAACGAGGTATGAGTAAGTTCTTGAACTTGCAAAACCACAAGAGAAATGAAGCCACATGGATCCCTCATCTTCAAGGTGACAAAGACTGGGAAATCAAAACCTCCGAGCCACCATTACAAAGAAACGAACGACATGCGTACAACGTAACCGCACTAAAAACAATCAAAACGAATAGGGTTACCGTAATATAAACTTTTCGCTTAAACAACTCAAATGCATCAGGCTCCAAGCAGTCATCATGAAATGGCTTCTGCTCATTGGATGATGATGGTGGTGGTGGTCCACAAGAGAAATGAAGCCACATGGATCCCTCATCTTCAAGGTGACAAAGACTGGGAAATCAAAACCTCCGAGCCACCATTACAAAGAAACGAACGACATGCGTACAACGTAACTGCACTAAAAACAATCAAAACGAATAGGGTTACCGTAATATAAACTTTTCGTTTAAACAACTCAAATGCATCAGGCTCCAAGCAGTCATCATGAAATGGCTTCTGCTCATTGGATGATGATGGTGGTGGTGATGATTCTCCAATTCTTATCGAGTGACCGTGTTTCGCTTCTAGCATGTGTTTGTTGATGATTTGCAGCTCTATGTAGTTCGCATCTAGATGGTACTGAGTTTCATAGAACTTCCTGATGGCGTCAACAAATGCCATGAAGAAGATCAAGGAAGATAATAAGGAGATTGTGAAAATCACCCACCAACGTTTACATCGATTGGATGATGATTGAAGTGAGACTGAGATGAGAATAATTCCCTGGAAAAGAATATAACCGATTGTTAATACATGAGCTCTTGTTTCATAGAAATGAACTCTCTTTTCTTGTCTTTCATTTATGTGCCCTAATTCCCTTGAGGCATCTTTAAGCTCTTCGAGTTCCATTATCTATTTTGCAGCAAGTTATATATGGTATCTACTTTTCCCACTTTCTGCTCTTGCACAGTTGCACTGGATTACCTAACAAGTTCATGTATTTAAACCGCTATCACTACGCGTTGTCGTATAAATTATACAAAATTTGCTTTCTGTTCTTTGCAAGTAATCTGATTTTATATATCAATTAAGCGGCCGTATGAAATTTTGAAGTGACATCTGATTTCCTTAATTTAATTTATCTTGTGTTGGATTAATTATATAGGTTTAATTTTTAATCCACTAGCTAGCGTGCTCCATGCGCAATCCAAGTCTTGTGTTAAATAAGGGTTTGTATTTTAATTTACAGATTGAAGGATCTGTGAAATGCAATAAAGCGATTAGATAATTCTCGTAGACGTTTTGATCATTATTTATGTAGTATTTATATGGAATTTTCCAGTTAGTTACTAAATGATGTTCCTTAGATTTTTTTTCCTTTTCCGAATTATAAATTACAATTTACAGATTCATGGCACAATTCGGGCCCACTACGGGTCAATTTATTTCTAAATATTTGGAAATATAATAACCTTCCGTCTCTGTGTGTGTGTGTGTATATATATATATATGTATGTCTGTATGTATATCATGTCGAAGTTTGGATATCTAAGCTCAGAAGGAGCTGATCTATTTGAAAGTCAATCAATTTCTATGATGCACATGGGAGGACTCATACTTCGCGTTAAGAATGGGACAAAGAGCTGTCCATCACTTAATAAACGAGTGCTTCCCTTATTGAGATTTGTTTTCATGAACAGTACTCTAAATGAACCAAATTTCTACAAGTTTTAATTTAGACAATGATGCCTTACATACGATCACATGGAAGTCAAAATGCTGTTCGTTC
>MKYO02012231.1:360785-381117 GCA_002013955.2 Citrus medica | reverse complement strand
GAATATAACCGATCAATACAGTTTATTCATTGTTTCCAGGTCTGTCAGTAAGTTCTTTGTCAGTGTTCTTAAAATACAGGGTTGAATTCAAAATATCATAACAAATTCTACAAAAATGATATTGACATGAAACTAATTTTAAATGAAAGCTAATTAAGTCTAGAATGCCAAAATATTCAAGAATTACTCTGGAATATAACCGATCAGTACAGTTTATTCATTGTTTCCAGGTTTGTCAGTAAGTTCTTAAAATACAGGGCCAGCTTCAGAAAATCACAAAAAATTATACAAAAATGATATTGACATGAAATCACTTTTAAATGAAAGCTACATAAGTCTAGAATGCAAAAGTATTCCAGAATCACTCTAAAAAGTACCCAACCAATACAGTTTATTCATTATTTCTAGGTCTGTCAATAAGTTCTTTGTTAATGTTTTGGAACTACATCAACTTAAAAAATATAAACAATTCTGCATACATTACCTTAACATGACAAATACAAAAGTTTGCTAGGTACGAGTGTTTCCATACCTAATAAAAGTGATCACACAGAATTGCTGAAATGAATCAAAATATATCCTCGTACGACATGCTTTATAATGAACTGCATAAAAGAAAAACATTTAATTAGCTTACTAATATGTACAAGAAACTAGAATAAATTATTTATAAATTTGCTTATTGTAATCAAAACTACAACAGAATATGTATTACAGTTACCAAAGAAAGTTAAATATAGATCCCTTCACAATTCTCTCTGCGGGAGCTACCATCTTCACCCTCTATATTGTTATCAAGCCTTGATACATCTAATGGTCGTAAGGTTGTAATACAATTTTCAGCATAATTATCCAACTCATGAAATCCTCTTGGAGGTGCTCTCAATACAACATACCAACTAGACGAATCATTCTCCCTTGAATAGAACACTTGTTTTGCTTGAGATGCTAAAATAAACGAGTCCCTTGCAAACTGATGTTGTCCTTGATGCAGATTAACCAAAGTAAATCCATCCTCAAATTTGACACCATTTCTAATGTTAGCCCAATTACAGTCAAACAATGGAATTTTCAGAGTATAGTAGTCAAGCAACAAAATATCTTTTATGACACCATAATACGTAATTGTATCGATGCAACTATTTGTATCTTTTGAACTAGATTGACAAATTGTAACTGACTCAATTAAAACACCACTATTCTGTGTAGATTTCTCAACATCCTTTATATGATAACGCTGATCATTGATGATGTATGCATTGTAGCTCACAGCTTGCCTTCGAGGACCACATGCAAGGCATTTTAATGTCATTGAGATGTCGTTTCTATTTTCTTCCTCAATCTGTTTAGAAATTAAAAAATATCAATTAATGGGAGTTCAAGAAACAAAATAAAATAAAGCATAGATCCCACAATGCTACTATAATGGAACCTTTTGTCCAAACCAACTGGAAAACTCTTCTGAATGTCTCTTCCAAAGTAAACATTCATTTCTTGAAAGTCTCTTATCCGAATGTTTTAACTCAGCTAAGTGCAAACTAAAAGAAAGGAGATAATTAAAAAAGGTGATTACCGGCTTCTCATCTAAAGAAATTTTAAATTAAAAGACTTACTGTAAATATGGTTCTACTTCAGCTGTATTAAATAACACATATCGATGAGCACTTTCCAATCTCTCATCTGTTAACTCAATTATTGATCCTTTAGAGATTGGTCGGCCTTCAAGTATCATATCATGCATGTACTCTTTATTTCTCCTTTGGTGGCAATCCATATCTGCTACTTGCTTTATGCATCTACTAAAATAACTCATGCATTCATCGGCAAGATAGCATTTAACAATACAACCCTCTGGTCTTGCACGATTCCTAACATATCCTTTTAACTTCTTCATTTCTCTATAAATACAATCAAACATTATGTCAACAAAAGAGGCTTTTTTACTTAAACTAACACAAAAGAATTATTAATTTATATATATTGACAACCTTTCAAAAGGATACATCCAACGATATTGAACCGGCCCACACAATCTTGCTTCGCGTCCTAAGTGGATTGGCAAATGAACCATTATATCAAAGAATGTGGGAAGAAAAAACCTTTCAAACATGCACACAATTTCAACAATATCCTCCTCAAGTGCCTCAAGTTTCTCTCGGTCAAGGACTCTTTGACACAAATCATTGAAAAATACACATAACCTGAATATTGCATTCCTTGGTCCTTTTGGAAGTAAGCCTCGTAAAGCTACAGGCAACAACTGTTGCATTAACACATGAAAATCATGAGACTTGAGGCCTGAAATTTTACAATCTTCCATTGAAATACAACTCCCAATGTTTGAACTATAACCATCATGCAATTTCAAATCTAACAATCTTTTGCAGAAGATTTGTTTTTCTACCCTTGATAATGTATGTGGTGTTGGTGGAAGAAAAGTACTCTTTTCACGCACATCTGGATGTAAATCTTTCCTTATTTTTAATTCCTTCAAATCCATACGAGAATGAAGGCCATCCTTTGATTTTCCCTTTATATTGAGCAGAGTCCCAACTATGCTATCACATACATTCTTCTCTATATGCATCACATCCAAATTATGACGCAACAAAAGATGCTGAAAAATCAAGAACAATAAGAGTATCATGAGGAATTTATTTAGGCATTATCAACATAATTACAGAAAATTTATTCAATAGAATCATACCTGCCAATATGGTAAGTCAAAAAATATTGACTTTTTTTTCCACACCGAGTATTTTTTTATCTTCCTTTTGTTCTTTCTTGAACTTTTTCCCCAATCATTTTCTATGTCTTTTACCTCATTTAAAATTTGCGTTCCAGACATTATTCTAGGTCTTTCTTCAAGTTCTTCATGACCATCAAACCATGACTTTTTGAATCGAAGGGAATGGCCAGAAGGAAGGAAGCGTCTATGACCCATATATACAGTTTTTTTTACTGTATTTTAACCTTTTTGAGCATGTATTAGAACTGCATATAGGACAAGCTGCCTTACCTTTTGTGGCACATCCTGCCAAGTTGCCATATGCAGGAAAATCGTTAATTGTCCACATCAAAATTGCTTTCAAGTTGAAAATTGTCCTAGTGAATGCATCATAAACCTCTACACCATTCTCCCATAACTGTTGTAGATCATCTATTAGCGGTTGTAGATAAATATCTATGTCATTACCAGGTTGTTTAGGCCCTGGAATCAACAATGTCAACATTATAAAATCTTTTCTCATGCACAACCATGGTGGGAGATTGTAAGTCACTAACATTACTGGCCAGCAACTATATGTTGAACTACGAATACCAAAAGGATTAAACCCATCCGCTGCTAGACCTAACCTTAGGTTTCTAGGATCTTTGGAGAACGAAGGCCATTTTTTATCAATTGTCTTCCAAGCTAAGCTATCCACTGGGTGCCGCATTTTATCATCATTACTTTTATGATCATAATGCCATCTCAATTGTTCTGCCATTTTTGGTGACTCAAACATCCTTCTAAACCTTGGTATTATGGGAAAATAAGTCAACACTTTTGCTGGACTTCCTTTATGAATCTTTTTATTTCGACCATCTAACTTCCATCTAGAAGATCCACATTTAGGACATGTTTCACTTTTCTCTAGGTCATTTCTAAACAAGCAACAGTCATTAACACAAGCATGTATCCTTATACAATTTAGTTGAAATGGTTTCAATAACATTTCAACTGAACGAGTAGAATTCGGAATAGTATTTAATTCGGGTAACATATCACACAAAATCTCCAAGAGGTTATCAAAACTCTTATTTGAGTATCCGTACATAGTCTTGTGCTTATATAAGACAGCCGCTGCAGATAACCTAGTGTACTTTGAGCAACCTGGGTACAATGGGATTTCAGCATCTTCTACAAAATTCATTGGGCAGTTATCTTGCTGCTCATCAACATTTTCATGAATACCTCTATAATGGTCATCTACATCTCTAGACATGCTATATGTATTAGTCATTTCGACATCTATACCTTTTTTCCCTAACTGTTCCCCATGCCATATCCAAGTAGTGTAAGACATATCCATCCCGTCTTTCAACAAATGCAATACAATTGTTTCACCATTTTGATGACATAGGTTTTGACATTTTTTACATGGACATCTCACTAAACCTTGGTTTTCTACATTTAATGTTGCATTTTCCACAAACGTTTTTACTCCTTCACGATATTCTTTTGTATTTCTACAAATAAACGTAAAATATCAATTAAAATTAATAACATTATAAGAAAATAGTAAATACATAATTGTTATTTGGTGAGTTAAAACCTTTTAAGTTGAACCCAAGTTTTGTCCAGCATCTTAAAGTCC
Source organism: Citrus medica (assembly GCA_002013955.2). NCBI lineage: Eukaryota > Viridiplantae > Streptophyta > Magnoliopsida > Sapindales > Rutaceae > Citrus > Citrus medica. The sequence continues at coordinate 376,756 of MKYO02012231.1, read as the reverse complement.
TCACTTGACCTGAGACCATGGAGCCATGAAATATATAAAAAAGAAAGGATATTTTTATTATTTTTACACCTAAAAGGAAAAAAAATGCAAGTAATAGAAAGCTTAAAGCTTTGTATTATTTTTATTATTTATTTTGATATTTTAAAGCACGTAACAAGCTTAAAGCTTTGTACATACCTGATGGATTGATTTGAGAAGATGAACCAGCTACTTTTGACCGATTAGGAAAAGGAAAAAAGAGAAAGTTTAGAGCTGCAGAGAGAAAAAGATGAAAGGGATTTAGAGAAAAAGTAATAGAAAGCTTTTGGGCTTTTTCTTGGGATGGGAAGAATGGGCGCGGCGCCAATATAGAAAAGTTAGCGCCATTTTAGAGATTTTTTTTATAATAAATTCTATAACACTTTATAAAAAGTTATAAAGTAACTTTTCAATATTTATTTTATAATTTCTTTACAATCACGCTATCCTAAGTATATATTTATTTAGCATTTTTAAAATATGTCATAATAAAATGTTATAATATGGGCGCCAATCTAATGAAATTTGGTGCCTAAAAAAGCATTTTTTTAATGATTTTTTTATTTCTATAGCATTTTATAAATGTTGTAATTTGTTTTTTCCAATAGCTTTTACAAAAAATGTCATAAAAACTATTAAGTAACAATTTATTTTATAACTTATTTTACAAAATGCTATGCTAACTAACGTTTTTATAACTTTTAAAAAATATGTCATAAAAGTAATGTTATACATCTAATAAAATTTTAGTTTAATAGCAATTTCTATGAAAAATGCTATAAAATGTATGATTGTGATGACATTTGATATAAAACGGTATAAATTAGTGCTATAACAAGTCATATTTGTTGTAGATAATCAAACTGAAAAAAAAAAAAAAGATTTTTGTTATTTATATCCCTAGGGAATGAAACAAATTGTTGGATTTTTTAATGTACCGTTGTTAGATCATTAATCCAACATTGAGTTTATATGTGAATAATTATGTGTTGCAGACTGTCATATAAGGTTAAATCCAATTAATAGTGATTTATTAAGATTTTCGGTATTGTGGACTTTAATGTATGTAATAAAGTGTGAGTCTTTAATATATAGAGACCTAATAGTATTCTAATTATATGATGGGCAAAATTAAGAATATCAAATGACAACATGAAAAAGTTGTCTATATAAGTGGTTATGGTCCTCAGGTCCCATGTATCTTTCTATTCTTTCGGACATCTCATTATCAGAGAAATAGAGCACAATGAAAATTAAAAGATTCTCTAGGAGAATGTATTGATCCAGAAGGTCAACCGTACAACTGCATTATAGATTCAAGTACACTTCTGCATAATTTGTTATTGATTCTTGGTGATACAACATAAATATTCCTACATTATGGATTCAACTATGACTCTGCATAATTCGTTATTAATTCTTGGTGATACAACATGAATATTTTTGGGTTACATGTGATGGTTTTCATCAAAAAAAAAAAATTGTTCTAACGTAAATTTGTTTAAGCTCGAGATCATTTGCAACTTAAGTGGATTAAGCTAAGTGTAGTTGAATCATGATATTCTTCGATTAAGCTCACTGCTTTTTTTTCAATTAAATTCTTAATATGCAGCTGAATTAACCTGAAAAATTTTAGAGTTTCTGTAATTTATGCTTCGGGTTAAAAGGGTTAAACTTGGTAAAGTTGAATTAGGAATTTCATGATGAAGATTTGAGAGCTCTAAGCACGAAGGCTTGAAGAGAATTTGATTATTCAAATCGTTTGTGATAGATAAGAGTTTCATATCTCTAAACGGTAAGCTCTTGTTTCTTGCTTTTCAAGCTTTTAAGAAAAATTGACAGCATAAATCTTTTCATGGCTGTCAAAAGCGTGGGCAATGATAAAGGCGTTGATTGTGTTAATCATTTTTATATGGTACATTAGCTCGGGTTTCATGTCAAGCGTTTCCCCAATTATTTAGATAACAAGCGACTTTCTTTTGGATTTTGGTTTTTCTTTTCTAAATTATTTTAGTCCTCTTCTAGCTTCATGTTTATGTAAATGTCACATCTCAATATCATGAATTATGATTTAATGTTTGCATGAACTGTTCTGTGTTTAAGCATCTATAAAAACAACAGAACTTTTGTATTTATGGGAAATGTGGTCGAACAATTTGTGATTTTTCTTTGGAAGGAAAGCAAAGTGAGTTTTTCTAGTCTTGCAGGTTATGTTTCTGTGATTCATCCTTCCCGAATGCAGCATACAACTCTCTGTTGTATTAATCTCTCCAACCATATTTGTTCCCTCCCTCTTCCTTATCATGGTAGGTATTTGTTGTTGTGCGCGGAATGCGGAATCAAGCGCACCAAATAATTATAGAAAAATAAAGAACACAAAAATTACATGGTTCGGTAATTAAACCTACATCTACGGAGGTAAGAAAGAATAATTATTTATTTAACAATTAATAGAATACAATATTTGAGTAACGAATCTCACTTCCCAGAAACTCAAATATACCCAGTACTCTCACACTCTGCAGAAAAGATAAATTTTCCAGACACATTTCTCTCACTTCTCTCAAAAGCTTAGAAACTTATGAGCTTAACAATTTTGGAATGATATCAAATAAACAATCGCCCTTCTATTTATAGGAACCGTAGCTCACCTACCACTTTCAATTTGGCTACAACTTGCCAAATTAACAAATTGAATTTAGAATGGAAAATCAATTTAGTGGGCAACAAAATCAACAATTTTGAAAAAATCAATTGGCTTCTAGAAAACTATCACATTTTTCCTCCATGCAACTTCAACAAATCGTGCCACCAACCTTGCCTTTTGAAATTTGTAAGTCATTCTTTGACTTTTCAACAATTCTCCACCTCGGCAAAGATTTGTTCAAATTCTGAGCCGACTCCCAACCAATCATCATCCCCAAAGTGGCTGCATCTCTATGACTGCCTACGTACCCAAAATTTGGGATCAAGCCAACCGTAGTTCAAAATTCCCGAAGGACATATCTTAATACAATCGAAGGATTTGAATTAGTTTCAAGTAATGTTGAAACTTAACTCCATAAACTACATTCGTCAACAGATCTGAAGAATTATCTTTGCTATCGATCTTTCTCAACAACACAACACCGTTCTCGATAATCTCTCTCACATAATGATATTTTACATCAATGTGCTTCGTCCGAGCATGATATGTTTGATTCTTCGCAAGGAATATCGCATTTTGATTATTATAGAAGACCGCAATGTTCTCCTGGATTACTCCCAAATCACCTAACAAGTCTTTCAACCAGATAGCTTCTTTTACAGCTTCAGTTGCTACCATATACTCTGCTTCTATAATGGACAGAGTAATTGTCGATTGTAAAATCGACCTCCAGCTAATCGGACCTCCACCCAATGTGAATATGTAACCCGTTGTTGATGTTCGCTTGTCAAGATCTCCAGCGAAATCAGAATCACAATACCCAACACATTGTTGACCACAATCCTTCTTGAACAATAACCCAACATCAACTATCCCATACAGATATCGGAGAATCCACTTTACCGTAAGTCAGTGATTTTTACCCGGATTGTGCATGTATCTACTAACCATGCTCACTGCTTGAGATATATCGGGCCTTGTACATACCATAACATACATAAGACTACCCACAACACTAGCATATGAAACACGAGCCATGTAATTGCGCTTCTCTTGAGATCTAGGACATGAAGAAGAGCTTAATCTACTAACCATGCTCACTGCTTGAGATATATCGGGCCTTGTACATACCATAACATACATAAGACTACCCACAACACTAGCATATGAAACACGAGCCATGTAATTGCGCTCCTCTTGAGATCTAGGACATGAAGAAGAGCTTAATTTGAAATGAGGAGCTAGAGGTGTACATACCGATTTAGTTTTGTCATCCATACCAAATTTTTCTAGCACTTTTTTCAAATAAGACTTTTGAGTCAACCATACACTCTCATTCTTCTTGTCTATATGAATCTTCATCCCAAGTATTCTCTGTGCATCACCCAAGTCTTTCATCTCGAACTCAGAAGCCAGCTGCTTCTTTAATATTTCGATCTTATCTCTATTCTTCGAATCTATAAGCATATCGTCGACATAGAGTAACAAATAGATGAAAGCTCCATCTGGTAGTCTTCAAAAGTAAACACAAGGATCGTGTTCACTTCTGGTGAATTTCTGTCCTTGTATAAATTGATCAAATCTTTTGTACTACTGTCTTGGCCATTGCTTCAGTCCATACAAAGATTTAATCAACCTACACACATGATTCTCCTTTCCAGCAACTCTAAAACCACAAGGCTGAATCATATAGATTTCCTCCTCCAAATCTCCATGTAAGAACGATGTCTTAACATCCAATTAAGCCAACTCTAACTCATATTCTGCAACTAAGGCAAGTAGGATACAAATGGAAGTATGTTTTACAACTGGAGAAAAAACTTCATTGTAGCCAATACCTTCCTTTTGAGCAAAACCTTTTGCCACGAGCCTTACCTTGTATCAAGAAGTTGATTTATTCGGAGATCATTGTTTCTTGGTGTAGACCCATTTATTACCAATAGCATTTTTCCCTTTGGTAACTTTACAAGTTCCCAAGTCTGGTTTTGATAGAGAGATTTCATCTCTTCTTCTATTGCTAACTTCCATTGATCACTTTCACTGTTGCATAATGCTTCACTGAAAGTGTTGGGGATGTCATTATCAATAACTGGAAGTGCATAGGCTACCACCATGTCTTTAGTAAACCATCCGGATTTTTTTATCACTCTTCTTGACCTCCTTGTTGCTATAAAATCATTATTATCTACATCATCAATTGTTTCTTCATTTTATGGGACATCAGAAGAAACAACCTCTTCTTCAACTATAGGTGTCACCTCTATAGTTGAACATTTCTCTAATGTAGAACTAACTGGTACATATGGAGTTGTATCAAACTCCACCAGCTGCAATATCTCTTTGGTCTTGTTCTCCACCTGCTGAAAACTTGAAGCTTTCATCATTGAAGCTTCATCAAACGTGACATCACTACTACACACAAACTTTTTATCTTCGAGATTCCAAAGCTTGAAGCCCTTTACTCCACATTTGAATCCTACAAATATAGCTTTTCTAGCACGAGGATCCAGTTTACCATCTTTGACATGATAATAAGCTGGACACCCGAATATACGAAGGGAATCATAGTCTTGTGCATACTTTCCATACCACATTTCCATAAGAGTTTTACCTCTAATTGCAGCAGAAGGCAACCGGTTTACCAAGTGACTTACGTAGCTCACAACTTCAGCCCAAAACTTTTTATCTAAACCAGCATTAGATAACATACACCGTACCTTCTCCAGTAAAGTATGATTCATACGTTCAGCCACAATGTTCTGTTGCGGAGTATATCTCACCGTGAAATGTCTTTTAATACCCTCGTTCTGGCATACTTGCAAGAATGGATTTGAAGTATATTCACCCTCATTACCATATCGTAATACTTTGATATTTCTGTCAGTTTGAGTCTCCACTAATTTCTTCCATTTCACAAAAATCTCTAGAACATCATCATTTGCTCGTATGGTGTACACCCACACATGTCTAAAGAAATCAACAACAAATGTAACAAAATAATGGGTTCCACCAATTGATGCAGTCTTGGTTGGTCCCCATACATCACTATGAACATATTCAAGGATCTCACGAGTATCGTGATTAGCTGTACCAAACTTGACCCTTGTTTTCTTGCCTACTACACAATGCTCACAAAAATTTAATTTACAGNCTGTACCAAACTTGACTCTTGTTTTCTTGCCTACTACACAATGCTCACAGAAATTTAATTTACAGGTTTTGGTACCTTTTAAGAGGTCATGCCTCATCAGAGTTTGTAAAGACTTTTCTCCAGCATGTCCTAGTCGTACATGCCATAGCTTGGTGGTGTCACTGTGCGCCTCAACAACATTTGCTTCATCAGTTGTACCTCCCTTCAAATAGTACAGATTGTGACGCCGAACCCATTGCAGAATCACCATAGCCACATGTGTAAACTTCATTATACCATCTTTAATGGTAACCTTGTAGCATTTAGCTTCCAAAGCACCCACAGAAATTAAATTTTTCTTTAAAGCTGGAATAAATCTAACCTCATTGATTTCTCTAATCATTCCATCAAACATTTTGAGCCGAATTGTTCATATCCCCATTGTGCGACAAGGTTGATCATTCCCCATCACAACTGCACCGGATTCCAGATTACGAAAATCTGTAAACCATTCCTTAATAGGACACAAATGATAGGTTGCTCCAGTATCGAGTATCCACTCGCTCGAACTAGCTATGTATGCTGTAGGAATAATACTTAATGAATAATCAGAGTCTTCATCTTTCCGTGCTATGTTTGCTGCTGCCAGTTTCTTCTCATCTTTCTTTTGAGCCTTTGGACAATCTTTCCTCCAATGACCCTTTTCATGACAAAAGGCACACTCGTCTCGAGCTATATTTCTACTTCTCGATTTGAAACGAGAACTCTTTCCACCACGCTTTTTCTGTTTCTTCATTGCCCAATCTCTACTCACCAAAGCTTCAGACGATGCTCGTTCACAATTTTTATCATTATTCCGAATCTCCAAGCTAGTCAATATTGTGCAAACATCTTTGAAAATGATCACACTCTTCCCATATATCAAAGTAGTCACAAAATGGCTACATTCCTCTAGTAGTGAGTGTAACAGAATCATAGCTTTGACTTCATCCTTAATATCTTCATCAAGATTCTTCAAATCAGCAAGTAACTTTTCAAATCTTGAGACATGATCGTGCATTGACACCACAGGCTTCATTCGAAAACCATATACTTGGCTCATTGCATGAAGGTGATTTTCAGGACTTTTCACCAGGTACTTCTCCTCCAATGTACGCCATAAAGTCATCGCACACTCCTCATCTTTCACCAAGTATTTCACCTCCTTGGTCAAACAAGATCTAATCTGACCACAAGCTTTCTCGTTCATACGATCCCAAATTTCTTCATCATACAAGTGTCTTTTATTTTTCAGAACAACATCGAGATCGATTTGAATAAGGGCATCCATAACTTCGCGCCTCCACATGCCGAAGTTGATTTTCCCATCAAACTTTTCAACATCGATCTTCTGGCCTCCTATAACAGGTGCTGAATAGCGATTTGACAAATCTCGCCTCCCACCTGAAGTGTCTCCTGAAATAGTCTCGGTAGATCTCTCCCCAATTCTGGAAGTTTCACCTTCTACCATTTTCTCAACGAACTATTTCCACTTGAAAAACAATCTCTATGATTTTAATTTCGTGTGAATAAATGCACCAGAAAAGCTCCCAGGAAACTAGACGGGAACTCGGTCCCAATTAAAAACCAGAATCCTTAGACTCTTATCGCCTTTGTTGACAGAACTTTCCTAAACATGCAAAAATACACACTACTTACAATAGACTGTCTCCCAAGTACAAATGGTCGTCTCCACAATATTCGTGAACAGTACCGTATACGATAATAGTACCGTATATGTGAACAGTACAATATCCCCCCAAGTGTGAACGGTCGGCTCTGATACCACTTGTGCGCGGAATGCGGAATCAAGCGCACCAAATAATTATAAAAAAAATAAAGGACACAAGAATTACGTGGTTCGATAATTAAACCTACATCCACGGAGGCAAGAAAGAATAATTGTTTATTTAACAATTAATAGAGTACAATATTTGAGTAACGAATCTCACTTCCCATGAACCCAAATATACCCAGTACTCTCATACTCTGCAGAAAAGATAAATTCCTCAGACACACTTTTCTCACTTCTCTCAAAAGCTTAGAAACTTATAAGCTTAACAATTTTGGGATGATATCAAATGAACAATGGCCCTTCTATTTATAGGAACTGTAGCTCACCTACCACTTTCAATTTGGCTACAACTTGCCAAATTAACAAATTGAATTTAGAATGGAAAATCAATTTGGTGGGCAACAAAATCAACAATTTTGAAAATATCAATTGGCTTCTAGAAAACCATCACATTTTTCCTCCATGCAACTTCAACAAATCATGCCACCACCTTGCCTTTTGAAATTTGCAATCCATTCTTTGACTTTTCAACATTTGTGAAATAACTTCAATGGAAAAAAAAAAAGAAAAAAGAAGGCGTTGAGAGGCCCTCCTATGTTGCCTCATTGTGGTTAATAGGATCTTGGATAATATCACTTGTAGCACACACAATCATCTTTAGAAAGGAGTCCTTGACACACATAGAGCAAACCTCATACTAAAGATGGCCAACAGGCTGGGCGGCACGTGGTACGACATGTGTCCGTACAGCACAACACAACATGAGTACATTTTGATAGGGCACACGACACAGCATGCATGTGGGTTGGGTCAGGCTAAGAATTTTAAGCACGTGGGCCTTAAAAGCACAGCATGATTAGAGATGGGTCAAAACATGACATGTAAAAAGACACATAATAACCACGCTTCATTGGTGAGGTAGCACGTGGCTCGTGGACCATCAATAGCATGTGGGCTAAAATATTATTAAAGTAAAAAAATTTAATGAAAAGTAAATATAAAATATTATGATTTTATAAATATTTTGAAATTAAATTTTTAATATATTTATTAGCATAGGCTTTTAAAAATTAATTTAAGTCTTAGTTTAAAAATTCTAATTGTTTTATCTTTATAACTTATTAAATGAATANATTATGAAATAAAAGTTAATAATATATAGTAAATATAAATTTTAAATAATAATTTTATCAAAATTATTAAAGATATAATAAATTTTATATTATACAAGTGAAAAATTATATCAACATAGTTTAAAAGCTACAGCAGCTAGTGTTTACCAAACACTTTAGTGCTGTAGCTTTTAAGCTACAGCTGCCCAACCTCAATCCCAAACGCACCCTATGTTGCCTCATTGTGGTTAATAGGATCTTGGATAATATCACTTGTAGCACACACAATCATCTTTAGAAATGAGTCATTGACACACATAGAGCAAACCTCATACTAAAGATGGCCAACAGGCTGGGCGGCACATGGTACGACATGTGTCCGTACAGCACAGCACAGCATGAGTACATTTTGATAGGGCACACGACACGGCATGCATGTGGGTTGGGTCAGGCTAAGAATTTTAAGCACGTGGGCCTTAAAAGCACAGCATGATTAGAGATGGGTCAAAACATGACATGCAAAAAGACACATAATAACCACGCTTCAGTGGTGAGGTAGCACGTGGCTCGTGGACCATCAATAACATGTGGGCTAAAATATTATTAAAGTAAAAAAATTTAATGAAAAGTAAATATAAAATATTATGATTTTATAAATATTTTGAAATTAAATTTTTAATATATTTATTAGCATAGGCTTTTAAAAATTAATTTAAGTCTTAGTTTAAAAATTCTAATTGTTTTATGTTTATAACTTATTAAATGAATAAATAATATCTTGATTTTAATAAATAAAATTATGAATATGATGATTTTATAAATGATAAATCTAAAATTTTACGACATTAATATTTCATTTATAAAATATTAATAAACATTATTTCGTACTTAACAATCAATATTTTGTATTTTTGTAGTCGTGATTAGTCGTAATTCGCATTTCATAGTTGTAAGTCATGACTTGTTATAATTAATATCTCGTAGTTGTGACTTCTTGTAATCGTTTTTCAATTATAGTAATTTTTATTAATCATTACTATGATCTATGGAATTAAATTTATGTATTATTGTATTATAATTGATTATTTTAAAATAAAATATATAGTTGTGAAATTGTGATAAATTGATAATGAAATATTAATTGTTCCTTAAAAAAAATTATTATTATTGTTGTTGTTGTTGTTGTTGTTGTTGTTATAAATGGATGAGTTAATGGGCTTGAAAAAGCACGCTAAGCATGTGGAAAAAAAAAAGATTGACGGGCTTTTTTTAGGTATGGCCCACACATGGACTCATGCTGTGGGCAACGCCAAGTCAAAAAAAAATTTGGGCGTGGCACGGCACAGCTGTTCACTTGGTGGGCTGTACTGTGCCCGCCCATGAGTCTTGGTTTGATGGGTTTGATGGGTCGTGTCGTACGTTGGCCATTTTTACCTCGTTCGGTCCCTTTACAAATATGGTTAAAGATCTTACTCGGATTATAATCCTTCACAAGTGTCTCTCAAGATTTCTTCTCCTTCAATCAGATTGGTTTAGGTTTAAGCCTTAAGCTTCATTTGGTATTGTGGTGTATAAAAAAGCTCTTGTTATAAAATAAAAAGGTTATTTTGTATGATAAATATGAGTTTTGAATAATAATTTTCACAAAAAATAGTAAAAGTATTGTAGGCTTTTCATTCAGGAATCTTGAGATAAAATCAAGTTTAACTTCCTAACCACATCTGTTAGTTTTTACCAATAGCTTTAACGGCAGCCTCATGGCCCTCAGTCAACTGACTCTCACAGTGACAAAGTATATGCCTGCCCGGTGCTCAATTTTGCTGAGTCCATAGCTTTTTCTTGTCACGTTTCAGTATGCAGAGGAGGCTACCACTTTGTTCCTGCCTTTGCACAACCAAGAAACCTGTTGGCTTCAATTCTTATCCAAGATTTCTGGTTTTTTTTTCCCTTATCAGATATCAGTCATTTTTGCCTTCCCGTAACTGCTATAAAGGTGTTGACATTTAGGAACTAGAAATTACCAAGAGTTATGTTGACAGACATTCTAGGGGGTCCTGCCTTGTGTTACCAATCCTTTCTAATGACAGCATTTCAGGTTTTGTCCTGTCCTGAAAACAATATACTATCTGTCATCTAGAGGATACTCCTGTCATAAGAAAACTAAGGTGAGGTTGAAAAACATCCAGCCTAGTGCCTCGTCATGATCTGATCCACTGTGTTTAGTCTATTGACTGACAGTTTAGAGACCGTAACCATAGAAAAATTGTAACGTGGAAACATTTTAAGAGCTTCGTCTAGGTGCCTTTTCGAATCAAAGGTCAGATTTTCGCCCCGTATCGTGAATTTACACTCGCATATTCACCCTGACTCCCATAGAAAGGGATTTGTCAATAATAATTATGGATCCGGGCCACTTCCTTAACCCAGCATGTGCCATTAGACCTTTGTGCAGGGTATGGGGTGGTATACTTTGCAACATGCAACGAGATTTAGACAACTCACCGTAAATTTACTTTTTTCCTCACTATGGACTATTTTCTTTTCCTGCTTCTCTCTGTGCAGTTCTATTGCGTGAAGTTGTTATTTTGATGTACTGAAAGAATAATTATGTTTTCTCATGATTAAACTTTATGCAATGAAAGACATTATTTTTGTAACCGAATTGCTTTTTGATGCATAGATTCTCTAGTAATTGCTTATTGTCCTGAAAGGCATACAATGAGGGGGACCACTTCTTTACAAGTTACAATCTTTATTTGGCTTCTGTCGCAGAAACTTTGGTCGATGTCTATTTCATTCTCCGACAGCTTTGGGACCCCTGTCTGCTATTTTTGTTTTTGTAGATTGTCTGTAAATAAAAATTAGTACTATTTTACATGACATCGACATTGCTTTCTCGAGCATTTAAGTCTCGAGAAGATTGGATTTCACCACCACTCAGACCCTTAGTGGATGTAGTAGCCTAGAATCTCCTTGCCAAGAGAACTTAGTGATATTTTCCTTTTCTCTTTTCTTTTCCTTCGATTTTAGATGTCTCACTTTAACTAATTCAAGGACAAGATTTTTGCTACGTATGACGATGTGTATCATCTTAGTTTATCTGTTCAGTGCTGAGTTTTCGAATTTATGTGGGATGTCTTCTTGTGGCTTTGTTTTGATGTTGTAATAAAATCCGAAGACTGTTAATATTGTTGTGCGATTACATTTTTGTCCAGAATAGAGCACAAAATTGCATTTTACTAATCTCATCAATCGCTATTAACTTGACGTTAATATTATTATTTTCATATGGTATGATGCTGGTTTGATGTAACGCTTTGAAAAGTTACATACAAGCTTGTTATAATCTATTATTAAACTTACGTACAAGCTTTAGGGCTTTTTTTTTTGGATAAATTGGGGTTCAATCAAGAGTTAGAGAACAACGGACGGGGGTAGCAATCTCGTAAGCGTCATACAGAAGAAGGGAATTAGCCCCAATCGGAGGACTATGGTACAAACTAAGGCCAATAGGTAAAGAAAAAGTAAAGTTCGCCATGTAATCCACAACAGAGTTCGCCTCTCTGTATATGTGGGAGATAGAAACCTACCAATCCTTATTGAGATACTCCTTAATAGCATAAATAAGAGAAGAAAGCTCATTGGTGAGCACTAACTGTGTGGCCAACATTTGAGTGGCACACCAGCATCAAGTGCATTACCAGCATCTATATAATATTGTGGAAATTATTAAAGTATTAACTTCTAGGTTGAGTTCAGAGGCCAGTAGTTAGAATGTAAGCATCAGAATGGTGAGTTCATGATCCTTTCAAACTAGTCATGCTCACCCAAAATTGAATAAATAGAAAGTAATAAACATTATAAAAAAGATAATGACAAGGCAAAAGCAAACCAGCCAAGTCATATTTTTTGTATATGATACTTAAGTTTCCTGAAGCATAAAGAGCCATGGCACATCCTTTATTCCTAGCTTCGTGACAACTTGAAAAAACAATAGATAGAGTTTGTGCATGAACCTGCTTCATGTTTATCTAAACCTCTGCTTGCCTTTTAATTTGTAGTAGTTCACATTGTGAGAACATATGGGTTTATAACAAACATTCTCAAGCAGACTACTGTAAGTCGGATTATTCTCTTAGTTTCTAGAGGTTTCTTAAGTAGAATAAAGGAATATGCATGAACGTATTCTTTCTTTTCTTTAAATTCCTTTTGATCAGTATAAATCATGTTTATTAGGTAGAAGTAGGGGTCTTATTCTTCTTGTTGGTGAAGTTAAAAGCAAAAGGTGGGGTAAACTTGTGATGCAACATTACATTATGGGTGCCTGTGGGGGCTCACATTTTTGTTTCTTTTCTCCTTTTCCCTTTTCAATTATTAAAATTCATTGTCTTGTGCCAGACAACCACATATACAACTGTTAGCAAAGAGAGGATATTAAGGTATATAATTATACAAAGATTTGTTCCATAAGGGAGTGACCTTTCTTGTTACCCACCTAGCAATCTTCTTTTCTCTCATTGTGTTGTGTGTATATCTTCTATTCTTTTTTCTACATAATAGTAGTAACCATGGAAACTTCTCATTCTCAGCCTCTTTCCATTGAAAGTTTTTCGTATAGTTGGTTAGTGAACCTGAAACCATCTCTAGAAAGCTTGGATAGTTCTCTCAGGGCATCGTTTGATGCATGTGATGAAGCTTCTTTCATCGAAATGGACCCAAGATTGCCACCATCTAAGAGATTCATTAGAAACTCTCAGGACTTCAAATTTGATTTCCCTGTTTCACAGTCACCTCTTGCTCTTGTTCATGCTGATGAACTCTTCTCCAATGGTTATGTTATGCCTCTATTCGTCGACCAAATGAAGATGGAGGCTTTTGATGCTCCAGATTCAGCTCTACCCTTGCCTTCCTCTTTACATGGATCAAAACTTGTGGTCCAAGGCAGTAAGCAGACAAATCGTACTTCTTTAAGAAGGTGTCGAAAATTATCTAAACGAATATTTCAGAAGTATTTGGATTTTCTTAGGCCATTGTATCAAAGAATACGAGGGAAGAGATCAAGTTCTAGAGCTGAAGGCGGCAATTCAAGAGTTCATGTTATGAATAGTTGGGTATATTCAGCAGAAACATCTCCAAGAACAAGCGTTGCTTATTCTGTTGATGATAATTGGCGCAAGTCTTGTGATTCTGACAGCTCCATTTATGAGGCAGTTCTTCATTGTAAAAGATCTATTGGTAAGTGATTCATTTTGATTTTAGCCAACCCTTTTTCTGTTTGAAAAATGAAAAAGAAATATAAGGTATTGATATTGTTGGTTACTATTTGTTCTTTCCAGGAAAATAAATTGGAGCTAGCTACTGTACAAAAAAGTAAAAGAGGAAAGGAGAATGGAACAAAAGCAAGGAGCTAGCCATGACAAATTCACATGTGAATAGAAGATAAATGAGCAGCAACTTGTGATGCCTGTCCTTTCTGCTTATCTTCTTTAATTGAGAAGATAATGTAAATTTGTCAATGGAAGCTCTAGGCTTAGAGAGAGAGAGATAGAGAGAGAAATAATTATGCATATATTACAATTTTGGCTTTGTCTCTTTTCATTTTGGAAGCAAAGCTACCAATTATATGTGAAGAATCTCAATGTCTCTCCCTTAGTTTTTTAAAGTGTTTTGCTTAATGAAATCAGCTGTACTTTTTTATTCATAGGTATGTTTCTAATCCATAGAACACATGGTGATGAGAGCAAACGGATTATTATTTATTAATCTCCTATTATTGCATGTTGTTTAGGATCGACCATGTTGCATTCATCTTTTTCATTTTGCTTGAAGTTATTTGATTTAGCTCATGGATTTATCTCTAGATCTTCTTATAGATTTTTTTAATTATTTATTTTTTTTCAAAAAGTTATCTAAGGGTGACTGAGGTTCGAGTCTCCGCAAACGCATTGTAGAGGTTTAATTTAAATATCTTTCATTGGAGCCCCTGAGCTCGAGTGAAGGTAGTCTTTCTCTCAATATGAGAGTTTGACGTCCCTCGAATATTTAAGAGGGTTAGAAATCTGAGCGGTGTCATATCAGCATTAATGTCAACAGGTCTCAGTATAAATATATGATTGTACATATCAGTTATACTCTCATATAATATGAGCTGTAATTTGAGTAATAGTCTCATGTAATAAAAAAATATATATATATCTAACTAACAGAATTCTTTGGAAAAAAAAATCATTTGACATTAACTTGGAGGTTACACAAATTAAAAAGTTATTATATATTTCCAGCAACTAATGATTAAACCATTATTAAATTATAAATTCCGTCCAGTTCTTATTTGTAAAATTTTCTTTCTAATATAGCTGATGCTGCACTAGTTTTTTAGTAATATTTCTCATATGCCTACATGTATTGTATTAGTACTTCTTGATCTCTTGCAATTTTCTAATATCCAATTTACTTGTTTCTCAGTTTCCTCTCCGGTTAAATTGGAGAATTTACTTAACAACATTATTGTGATAATTAATAGTTTGATTTATTTAATTAGCTATGACAACCGATTGGTAGCTACTCCATTATTGTTGAATTTCTTTTTAGTAATATAGTGCAATAATTATGATAAATTTTGACTCCCATCAGCAGGCACCAGCAAAGCAGTCAGTAATTAATTTGATTGAGCAAATTTAAACTAACCAATTGCGCTTAATTAGAAAACCTTAAACAACATGCATTTATAACATAGAAATTTATCAGCATTCATTGCACAAGTAATTAAATGTAAATGAAAAATTAAAACTGGATGTGGAGCTGCAAAGTCTAAAACCAAAACCGTAACAACTTGTGTTCTCAAAACCAACAATATCTACTTCATTCTTTTCTTTGCTTTCTTGTATTGCAAACTGAAGAGAACAAGACTTGAGAAATTTGCAAAGTATTAAAGCAAAAGCCGCATATTCTTTGTTCTTGGGCAAAGTTTGAGTTTCCATATGCAACAATTGGGAGACATGCCGCATGTATTTAGGCTTTGCTTTTTCGGAAGTTATTACTACTATGGATTCTCCTCAAGCATCCCTTGCACCAATTAAACTCTAGTGGCATCTTTTTAACACAATCATACATAGCGATTTCTTTTGTAGCCAATATCTCAAGCAGCAGGTATTGTAGCATACACTTTTGGGCCATCAACAGTCAATAGCTAGTATCAAACCCCCCCCCCCCCCACCTTTTTTTTTTTTT